>PVIH01007832.1:57786-96913 GCA_004025045.1 Sigmodon hispidus
ACATAGTTGAGCTAATACCTTTAGAGTGTGAATGTGCCTCTTTAGGGTATACACCCAGAAGTGGTATTGCTGGGTCCTTGGGGAGATTGATTCTCAATTTTCTGAGAAACCTCCATATTGCATTCCAAAGTGGCTGAACAAGCTTACACTCCCACCAACAATGGAGGAGTGTTCCCCTTGCTCCGCATCCTCTCCAACATAGGCTGCCATCTGTGCCTTTTATCTTAGCCAATCTAACAGGTGTTAAGAGGTATCTCAAAGTTGTTTTGATTTGCATTTCTCTGATATGCTAAAGATGAAGAGCACTTTTTCAGGTGCTTTTCAGCCATTCGTAGTTCCTCTGCTGAGAATTCCCTTTTTAGATCTGTACCCCATTTTTTGATAGGGTTATTCAAAGTTTTGGGCTCTAAATTCTGGAGCTCTTTATATACCTTAGAGATCAGTCCTCTATCACTTGTAGGGTTGGTGAAAATCTTTTCCCATTCTGTAGGCTGGCGTTTTGTCGTATTGACAGTGTCCTTGGCTTTGCAGAAGCTTCCCAGCTTCAGGAGATCACAGTTATTGATTGTTGTTCTTAGTGCCTGTGCCATTGGTGTTATATTTAGGAAGTGGTGGCCTGTGCCAATTTGTAGAAGTGTATTTCCCACTTTCTTTTCTATCAAGTTCAAAGCGGTTGGGGTTAAGTTGAGGTCTTTGATCCACTTGGATTTGAGTTTTGTGCAGGGTGACAGGCTCGGATCTATTTGCATTTTTCTACATACTTGCATCCAGCTATGCCAACACCATTTGTTAAATATACTATCTTTTTTCCATTGAATGTTTTGGGCCTCTTTGTCAAAGTTCAGGTGTTCATAGGTTTTTGGGTTAATGTCTGGATCCTCAATTCTATTCCATTGGTCCACAAGTATGTTTTTATGCCAGTACCAGGCTGTTTTTATTACTGTAACTCTATAGTATAGCTTGAAGTCAGGGATGGTGATACCTCCTGAGGTTCCCCTGTTGAGTAAAATTGTTTTGGCAATCCTGGCTTTCCTGTTATTCCAAATGAAATTGAGTATTGTTCTTTCAAGGTCCAAAAAATATCGTGTTGGGATTTTGATAGGCAGTGCATTGAATCTGTAGATTGCCTTGGGTAGAACTGCCATTTTTACTATGTTGATCCTACCAATCCAGGAACATGGGAGAGCTTTCCATTTTCTGATATCCTCTTCAATTTCTTTCTTCAATGATTTAAAATTTTTGTGAAATAGGTATGTTCCTTCTTTGGTTATAGTTACTCCAAAATATTTAATACTATTTGCAGCTAATATGAAGGGTAATGTTTCCCTTATTTCTTTTTCAGCTCTTCTATCTTTAGTGTATAGAAGGGCTACTGATTTCTTTGAATTTATCTTGTATCCTGCTACATTGTTGAAGGTATTTATCTGCTGTAGCATTTCCTTGGAAGAATTTTGTGGGTCACTTATGTATACAATCATATCATCTGCAAATAGAGATAGCTTCACTTCTTCTTTTCCAATTTGTATGCCCTTAATCTCTTTTCGTTCCCTTATTGCTTTAGCTAAAACTTTGAGAACTATATTGAATAGATAAGGGGAGAGAGGACATCCTTGTCTAGTTCCAGACTTTAGTGGGATTCCTTTGCCTTTGGATGGAAGGTTCTGTAGATATCTATGAAATCCATTTGCATCATAACCTCATCTAGAATCCCTATTTCTCTGTCGAGGCTCTGTCTGGTTGATCTATCCAGGGCTGAAAGTGGGGTATTGAAGTTTCCCACTATTAGGATTTAAGAATTGATGTGAGATTCGAGCTTTAGCTGTGTTTCTTTTACACATGTAGGTACCCCTATATTAGGGGCATAAATATTTAAGATTGAAATCTCCTCTTGACCAATTTTTCCTGTCATGAACAAGTAGTGACCATCTTGGTCCCTTTTAATTGCTTTTAGCTTAAAGTCTACTTTGTTAGATATTAGGATTGCAACCCCTGCTTGTTTCTCATTACCGTTTGACTGGAAAATCTTTTCCCAACCTTTTATTCTAAGCCTGTGCCTGTCCTTGCAGTTGAGGTGTGTTTCTTGTAGGCAACAGAAGGATGGCTTCTGTTGTTGTATCCTTCTTGTTAGTGTGTGACGTTTTATAGGAGGGTTGTGACCATTGATATTAGGGGAAAGTAGTGACCATTGATTCATATTTCCTGCCATTTTTGGTGGCAACTTGTTTGTATTTCCTTTCTCTAGGGTATTCTTCCGCGGACTTATTGATTGTTTGTGATTTCGTGGGTGTATCTGGGGTCCTTAGGTTGGAGCTTTCCCTCTAATACTCTCTGTAGTGCTGGATTGGTAGATAGATATTCTTTCAGTTTGACCCTGTCCTCAAATACCTTGTTTACTCCATCTATGGTGATTGACAATTCTGCAGGGTATAGTATTCTAGTTTGGCAGCCATGCTGTTTTAGCGTCTGTATAACTTCTGACCAAGCTCTTCTATCTTTCATCATTTCCATTGAATAGTCAGGTGTTATTCTGATGGGTCTGCCTTTATATGTGAGTTGGCCCTTTTCTTTTGCAGCTCTTAAAATTTTTTCTTTGTTCTGTATGTTTTGTGGCTTGATTATAATGTGATGTGTTGACTTTTTTTGGGATCATATCTATTTGGTGTTCTGTAAGCTTCTTGTATCTTTATAGGCATTTCCTTCTTCAGGTTAGGAAAGTTTTCTTCTATGATTTTATTGAAAACATTATCTGTGCCTTTGAGCTGGTATTCTTCTCCTTCTTCTATTCCTATTATTTTCAAATTAGGTCTTTTCATGGTGTCCCAGATTTCCTGAACATTTTGCGTTACGGCTTTTTTAGTTTTACTATTTTCTTTGACTGATATATCTATTTGAGCTACTGAGTCTTCAACTTCAGAGATTCTATCTTCCATCTCTTGAACTCTGTTTGTTATGCTTGTATCTGTGGTTCCAGCTTTTTTCTTCAGGTTTTCTATTTCCATCTTTGCCTCATTTTGTGCCTTTTTTATTGCTTCTACTTCAGCTTTTATTTCAGCTTTTGGTGCCTGGCATGTTTCTTTCATAGATTTGTTCATCTCTTCCAATTTTTTGTTTATATTTTCTTCTATTTCTTTAAGGCTTTTTTTCATATCTTCTTTTAGAGCTTCGATGATCATCAAAAAGGAATTTTTGGTGTTGCTTTCTTCTATTTCCTCTTCATTGCTCAGTTCAGGTCTTGTATTTGTAAGATGCCACTCTCTTCTGGAGTTACCATATTTTTCTTTGTATTATTATGTAATTTCTTGCACTGATGTTTGCTTATGGCTTCAGTGGTTCACGATTAGATGGCTCCTGGTCAGTTGTGGCACTCGGGTTTGTGTGCCTTCTGTCACCTCTCTGGTCAGGATCTGAGTCTGTCCTTCAGAGACCCCTGTAGTTGTTGGTTTGCTCAGTTCGAGGTGGTGGTGGGTAGCCGTGCAAATTCCCTCAGCAGGAGCTGTGGGTATGCTGACTGGCAGAGTTTATCTGCCCCTGCTCCAGAGTGTGCTGGGACTCTGCAGACAGCACTTGGTCCTGGGAATGGAACCGGAAGCTATATTTTCCTCTATTTTTTAAGGAAGTTTTTTTTATTTCTTCCTTAAAGTTTTGTGTAATTTTCATGAAGTTATTTTTAAGGCTGTTTCCCTCTGTTTCTTTTATAGAATAACTAAATTGTGGTGGTGTGATATTGTTTCTTCTGTTTCTATATATATTTTTGCAGTGGCATCTGACCATCCCTTCCTGGAATTGGTTCAGAATTTGTCTAAATCTCAAGGAGTTGATCTCCAATTTTCTCTGACTTCACCTGAGTCTCAGGAAGTCTCTTTTTGTGCAATATTAGCTGTTGGTGCCCTTGAAGTTTACAAATTCTGTGTCACAGAAAGCTGTTTTTGTTCTAATAGGAGCTGAGTATTTCTGTGTATAAGGTATCTATTCTTGGATCAATAGAAGCTCTTGATTCAGTAAAAACTCTTGATCCAATAGGAGTTAGCAATGTCTATGTCTGGGGAGCCCTTTTTGATCCAATAGTGACTGGTGAGGTCTGGAGTTTCTCCAGAAAGGAGAAACCAATAGGAGCTGCTGAGATTGCAGGGTAATGGCTGGATTTGGGAATTTAGGTGTGTCTTGTAGAATGCTGGGCCCTACAAACTAGGGTCTTAATAGGAAATATCAGTCTCTAGGTGTCTTCCCTGCTGGCCTTGGATTTGGGCTATTGGTGGGAGTGCGACCAGAATATACTTTCAAACAATGGTATTTTTACAAGTATTTTTTTTAGGAATCTTTCTTAGTCTCTATCTGAGGCTGTCTCTCCTTTCTCTCCTCTCTCTCCCTTTCTCTGTCTTTCTTTCTCTCTGCTTTTCTCTTTGTGCCTCAAATCTTATTTCCTTGTGTTCATTTTGTCCACTAGACAGATATCATGTCTCTCTCAGTTGTTGTGACTGCACATGAGTATGTAGACTATGTATATATTACTGAAGATGAGAAGGACAATCCTGATTCAATGAAACACATACCACTGAGTGGTATCTCACAGACTGTCATTGAAATAATTGAGATACAGACAACAGTCTCAGCAAACTCAGTGGGCACAGTTTTACAATATAAATATATTTACTGAAATTGAGTTATGAACTTTAAACATTTTAAGTGCTGGTTTTTCTTACAAATAATTGATTACAATGTTTTTGTTTAAAAGATGAAATTTAATCCCTTTGGTTTCTTCAGTAGAATGAAAAATAAAAGTAATTCTAAAATAATCAGTCATTCTGATAAAGGCTATGAGACACAATTCTAGTGAACCAATCAGGACTTGTGTTGTTCTCTCTCTCTCTCTCTCTCTCTCTCTCTCTTCTCTCTCTCTCTCTCTCTCTCTCTCTCTCTCTCTCTCTCTCTCTCTCTCTCTCTCTCTCTGTGTGTGTGTTTATGTGCATTTTGTACATGTTCATGCATTAGTTATGAATCATATATGTATGTGATTTATGTCCACGGGTGTGTATGGGTGAGTTTTCCTGTGCAAATGCAGAATCCAGATGAGATGTTCATGTGTTTTCTTATCATTTTTTATGTTGGTCCTTGGATGCATCCCCTCTTGCTGAACTATAACCTTTTTGGTTTTTGATAGTCCCAGCAAGTCCCAGCAACCTTGTATCTCTCCCACCTTTACTGCTGCAGTTGCAGGTATGCTTGGTGGCCATGCCAAGCTTATCAGATAAGATCTGGGATTCAACCATTTTCTTCATGCTTGTACAGAAAGTATTCATTTTTGAATAAGATTTAGCTTTAGTTTTGAAATTAAAATATATAATTTCTCCTTTTCTATCATTCCTCTAACCCACTCCATTAGCTACCACATTTTTCTTCCTCAAATTCATGACTTCTTTCACTAAAAATTAAGCATCTGTATCATATATTTATGTACATATTATATATAACATACACATTTGTGTGTGTGTTCTTCAATGTGTATATGTATGTAAGAGAGGGTTTGTATAAAATATATTCAGTAGCCTATATGTATTTGATTTTTAAGGATGAGTATTCGTTAATGGATGATCAATTGAGGAGGAAAGATTATTCTGCTCTCAGCATTCCTTAGCTGCCCCAAGTTCATTGCCTATCATTGAAGGTTTATGCAATTTTCTTTTCCCTTTTAACATATCTATTGGTACTATGTTTGTTTGGGTTTTATTTAGGTAGCCATATGGTTGAGAGGTCATGGCTATAGATTCTCTGACATTCCTCAGGAAACTCTCTGATCCTCTGACTCTTAAAAATCTCTTGCATAACGATTCCTCAGCCTTAGGTACAGGAGTTGTGTTGTAGATACATCAGTTGAGACTGGGCATCATGAAATAACTTTTTTGTATCTTAATCAGTTGCAGTATTCTGAAATGATTTCTCTATTTATTTTGAAGAAAATTTTTCTTAATGCGTTGTGAGACTTCATTTATCTATGTGTGTGTAAAAATGAACATTTAGGATTTAGTTAGTTATTCTGGTTTAGTAATGTGGTGATTTTATTTTTCTCCAAGATCCCTGATCAACTAGCCCTGGGTAGTGGGCTAGGCAACAAGTACTCTTAACTACTGAACTATCTCTTCAGATAATGTGTGATTTTTTTTTTCAAATAAACATCAATCACAAATGAAGAGAAAAATTAACTATACATAGCTAGATGGTGATAGTTTCTTCCTGTGTGGTTAGAGAGTGGGAACAACACAAACAAGCACGAGTCTGGGAACTGAACCTCAGGCTTGTTTCTAACTACTGTGTGACTGGGTGATATGAAGATCTCTTCTTTTTGTCTTCCTTTTTCTGCACTAAGTTTTTATTTATTTATTTATTTATTTATTTATTTATTATTTTTAATGATTATGAGGAAGTTATATGCTTAGTATAGTAACTGGCCTCAAAAACCATTGACAATTATTTTAGTAAATCCCCCTTTTTCCAGGAGGAAAATGTCAGTTATATTATGCAGTGAGTGTGGACATGTGGAAAACTGCAACTTCATGGTATTATAACTTTTAAAATTTTTCATTTTTATACTTTGGAGTTTTCTTTATTCATAAAATGTAGGTAAGAAATTGTAGGAAGAAAAAACAGTCTAAAGGATAGTATTTGGTACTAAGGAAGAAACTGTAGTGCATGGGGCAAGACTGACACCCACATTAGGTTAATGTCAGAGAAACTAGGGTGTTTGTTGTTGTTTTTCCAAGAAATGTTATTAGAGAAGCATGCATACTTCTTCAGAGATGTCTTCATACTGTAGAGCTCACTGAATTTCCTTCTCTCTCTAGAGATTTGTAGGAAACATGAATGCTGACAGTGTGGTATACCACAAGCTGCTACACTCTGTAAGAACTCGCTTTGTTCGCT
Source organism: Sigmodon hispidus (assembly GCA_004025045.1). NCBI lineage: Eukaryota > Metazoa > Chordata > Mammalia > Rodentia > Cricetidae > Sigmodon > Sigmodon hispidus. The sequence goes on from PVIH01007832.1 coordinate 64,702, forward strand.
TTGTGCCATTGGAGTGGAATCCTAGTGGGAAGATTGGCATGAGAGTGGAGGTCTATGGATGCTCCTATAGTAAGTACTCACATGCACAAAGTCACACAGCTGTGTGGGTGGATGATGTTGCCAATAACCAGATTATTCATATTGATAATTACAATTACTGTGTGTGTATTCATGTGTATGACACAAAAGCAGAGCAGGCAGAACTCTCCATTGTTCCCCCAAAATACAGTCCATCATGTGACCCAGTACTTTTCACTTCACTTGGAACTTCCAGCTAAGCCTGTGCTGGCTGTACAGTGACATCACAGGAGTCTTACCATCTCCATTTTCTCACTACCAGAATTACTAGTGCGCACCATCACATCCAACCTGATTTAGACTTAGAAAATAGAACTAAGACCTTCATGATTGCAAGGCAAGCACTTTAGGGGTATGTGTGTATGTGTGTGTGTGTGTGTGTGTGTGTGTGTGTGTGTGTGTGTGTGTGTGTGTGCGTATACCTCAGCTGAGAAGTAGAAATATTCTCATACTCTATAGGCTGAGACAATAATGCATCAAACCCTCAACACAAAGTTCAATGTCAAGAGCTCTTGGGGATGAAGTAATCATTTGCAATTTGCAATCAGAAATAGCTATGCTTAGCTTGTCCCCCAAAGTGTGGTAATATATTGAAAAACTCTCCCTCTACCCTAGCACCATGAAAGGAGAATGCTTTCCTTTTTTGCATTCTAGAAGAAGAGGAAATTTCCACTCTGGGTAACAGGCAATTCTCTTCTTCTGCAGTCATTTAATCTATGTGCTACCCTGAGATTTTGAAGTAGAAATTCTTGTTAAGCAGAAGGAGGCTGAAAATATGGATGGAACTGAAGGTAGTTATAGAAGGAAGGGGTCATGAAAGAATGCTGCTATCCTAAATCTTTCTTTGAAACATGATGCTGAACATGAGAACTGTGTCATTATAAACTGATTTTCTTCTTTTACGTGGTAGCATTCACCTGATTATTTTCTATACCAACATCCAATGTTTTGCAAGCAGTAAACACAGTTAATCAGCACACTTTAAAAAACATAGCTTTCTTTGCTCTGTTTTCTATTACTAAAATAAACTATCTTGACAAAGCAACTTAAAAAATAAAAGGGATAGATATTTTAGCACAGAATCTCAAGATACAATTCATCATATTCAGGCAGTCAAGGTGGCAGAAAACGGATCACATCACAGCCACTAAGAACAGAGAGCAAAGGAGGCATCTACACATATTAGTGCTCAGCTTGTATTGTGGCAGTGGTGCCACCCAGAGTGGGTGTATCTTCACATAATTAAAATAATTCTCCCACAGTCATGGCCACAGGCCACCCTGATCTAGTCCCTTACTTGTATTCTCTTCATAGCTGGTTGCTTGCTGTCATGTAGGCAATTGAAATTATCACAAAACTCAATAAATTATTGGCTCAAATCATGAAAGGACCTCACACATTAAACACTAGTGCTGTTCATCAAAGCCAGGTCAAAATAGCACTTGCCTCAGAAGCATTTGAAATGCTCCAAGAAAATGCATTTTCTTCCACAATGTCATATGCACTGAATTAAGATTGTGGGAAGTGAATACACAAAAAATAAAATGTTAAGGGCTCCTCAAGTAAAGTATAGGTTAAGCTGTATCTGACAGAAAAATGAAGTACTGCATGGGGGAGATACTTTTTAAGAAATGACTGTATATTTCATGAACAAAAATTTTCGACAGAATATGATTTATAAGAGATGCATGACAGCCTATTCAAAGAAGGATTTTTCAATCTAATTCCTCCCTGTACCTTGTATCTTAGTGATGATGGATTTTGGGAAGAGTTGGTAGCTATTGTTGATATTTGCTTCTTATTTGTGAAGAAACTTCATGATGGACACAAACACTTGAGAAAGTTTATTTATGTTATTTTTACAGCCATCTCTTTGGGTCTAATAATTTCAATTTTTTTTTGTGTGTGTGTGTATGTGTGTGTGTGTGTGTGTGTGTGTGTGTGTGTGTGTGTGTGTGTATACTTGCCCCCAGATATCACCATGTGCATGTGAATGTCAGAGGACAACTTTTGAGACTCTTTTCTCCTATTTCTCCATGTAGATCCTGAGAATTGTGTTCAGGTCATAAAGCTTGGCAGCAAGCCTGCTTACTCACTAAGATGGGTCTGTGGGTTACTGGACACCTGAACTGCTGGACTGCTGGACTATCGGTCAAACTTCTGTTCTAGGCTCAAATGTCTGGGCCAGAAACCAAATACAACAAACGGCACCCAGTATGTGAAATATACACCCACATAAAGCTTGAATTTTTTTTTAAAAGTTCTGGAGCACAGAATTAGAGCCCAAAGCAGCTTCTAAGTTATGTCTTTGATGGGGTCATGGTACAAAAAGGCAGCAGTGTTCAGGCTTGAATTATAAAATGGCCATTTAAGCTTCTCCAAGGCCAGTTTCTAAAGTTTCACAGAAGACTCAGTGTAAGCAACAACTTTCATATAGTGGACTTAAGATTTTTGTTTATGAGGACAAAAAGGAAACAGAGTCAAAGACTGATCCTTAGTAGCAACTTGGTTACTTGGGTCTGTTCTCTTTACTAGAGGCAAGCAGAGGTGTGGCTTTTTAAAAAGAAGCTTCTTTGATTCAGCCTTAGAGGCAAAACCCTTGTGAGTCTTTTAAGAGGCCCTGCTACAAATACTAAAATAGAGTTCATGAGCAGCAGACACCATTGCTTTCCTTTGTGGTTATGTGGATGCTAACATTCCCCAGAGTGGTAACTGTGTATGCTTGAGAGAGAAAAGAAGAACAAAAAATAGAGAAAGTACTTAAAGTACTTAAAAAGAAGTAGAGTAAAAAGAAATAGCTATAAGCCACATAAAAATGGAACATACAAAGAGGAGTGTCTGGATACTATACGGTATTGTCTTGTCATTAAGTTTTTTGACTGTAAATGAAGTAGTAAAAGCTGCTAAAAAGCCATTTGATTATAAATGCTGTTGGATTAATTCAACCTATTTATTTTGTAAATTAGTTGACTTCAAAATTGATATCAAAAGTTATGCTACTTTGGAAAAGAGATTTTCTTTTTATTTTCATAGAAAATGAGAGGTTGTAGATTTATTTCTGGTTACAGAAAATGAAGTTTGTTTGAGGAAGATCCCTTAAAAAGTCTCTAATGAAAATGAATGGTCTAGATGATTCACCATTTCAAAGGACCTCTGTTGCAGTTTTCTTCAGGCCTTTGCATCCAAAATAACTTCAAGGACACTGAATAAGATGACCCAACTTTACAGAGTATTTTACTATTGACTTGTCCATAATCCTACATTTTTCTTTAAGTCTCTAATACCAGAGCCCCCATTAAGCAAGAACTATGCTCATATACCCCCAAAATGAATTATGTATATTTATCTTTGTTTACATTGTTGGTTATATGTTGTTACAGATAATGAAAAAATATATTAGATTTCTGGTTCTTGTTATAAAAAGAAAAAAAGGGGAAATGTAGTAACATTATGTTGATACATAAAATTAAAATCAAAAGGAAATAAATAAAAACAACTACCCTTACACCTAATTCCAACAACATCTCAGAATTGCTTGTAACCACATGTGGTTGCATATATTGGGGCTATAATCCTGTCAAGTAAACCCAGTGAACTAGCCCTCAGTTACATAAAGACTTTCATCTAGTGATTTTTATTAGTCTTTCAAATGTGACCATATTTTATTGTTTCTCTTAGAATGACTTATTTTTACATATTATACCTTTATCCACTTATCACGTAGACCTACTCCAAAGCACCATGGTTCCAGTTAGATCACAGCTGTAATGTATACATGTATCTATATGTTGATGTTTGTGTCTGTACAGAATTACCAGTACGTGTATAGATATTTGTGTAGAGGCCAGAAGTCAATATCAAGTACCCTACCATAGATAACTGCCTACGGCCCACCTTTTTTTCTTTTTTCTTTCTTTTTATTTATTTATTTATTTTTGAAACAAAGCCTATTGTCCTGGGGCTTGATAGGCCAGTGAATCCCAGGGATCTGATTGTCTCTCTCTCCTTGAGGCTTGACTTATAAGCATATATTACCTCTTCTGGAGTTTCATTAGCAGGTCAGACTGACCTGTCAGTGAACTCATGCCAATGCTTCTTTCTTACTTTTCAGAACTGGGCACACACCCAACCCAGCCTTCTCTTGCAGGGCATGGAAATCAAACTAACTAATGCTCTTGTTTTTGCAAGGCAAATGCTACTCCCAGACCTATCTCCACAGTCAATAACCCACCAGGTTTAAAGGTATCTTTGAAAAATATTTTAACATTATCCAGTGATGGAATCCCTTATAATTTATGCTATCAAAGTATCTTCTTCCCAGAAAACATGCATTTTTTTTCCTAAAGGAAAAAGATACCCAGAGATCTGCTAAAGCCAGCTTTAGTTCAACTGTAGGTACACCTGACTTTGAGAGAACTCAGGTCTGCCCCTCCATTATAGGCCCTTCTATATCTACTGAACTATCTTTAAAAAATGAAGTTTATTCAGTAAAACTAGCCATCAGTGGGGTGTTAGCCACCTTGCAAAGCTATTCAAAATGGAATAAGCTTCTGAGTTTTGTATCAGTAGCTGCAAATGATTTCCCATGACCTTACACATATGTTTCCCTGTGTTAAAACTCAAACCCTCATAATGGTGTTTGGATCCAGACAATTCTAGTTTGTCCATCTGTTGATATGCTAAAACAGTGACTAAAGCAACTTGGGGGAAAAGGTTTATTTTGTTTATAAGAAACAGTACATCATAGAGAACTGCCAGAGCAGTAGCTGGAGCAGGACCTGAAACAGAATCTATGAAAGAATTATGCTGCCTACTAGTTAACTCCCCAGCTCATAGTCACTTCTAATTCTTATATAGCACACACCCAACTGCTTTAGGATGGAACTGCCCATAGCAGGTGGAGCCCTCTTTTATAAATTAGGCATCAAGAAAATGCCCCATGAATGTTTGTACAAGCAGAATTTATGGATACCACACTTTTTAAGCATGTCAAAAGCCATCACAGGCACAGCCTTTCACCATCACTATATTTCCATTTACCCCCAAGACCGTTCCCACTACAAAAGACAAAAGCCCAGTATATATGTCACCAAACAGCCATAACCAAAGAGCCAGTGGCCCTGTTTAGAACCTCCCTTCCCTTTTAATCATCTTCTTTCTATACAGTGCTTTTTTCTAAATCTGTCCTTAGTTATTGCTGTCTCTATCAGCCTCTTTTTGCATAGAACTTCACCAAAGTCTTTAGATAATTGAGACTAGATCACTGTGTCCATTTGACAGGGCTATAGCCCTAAGGTATGAAACCACATGTGGTTCCAAACAATGCTGAGATGTGGTTTGGGTTAGGTCTAAAGGCAGTTGCTTTTATTTTCTTTTGATTTTAATTTTACTTAAAAGGATATTCTGTCTCCATGGGTGTTTTTGTATCACATAAATACCATGCTCAAAAAGCCAGAGGAGGGCTCTGGATCAGTTGTGAGCTGTGTGGGGACCAGAGCAGCTTGACCACACAACTGCCATGACAAGTTTAATGAAAGCCAAACAGAAAGCAGGTTCTTGCTGTCAGCACCTAGTGATACCAGAAAGTGTTCCTAAGGGCCCATGAGCAGATAGAGAGGAGCAAATAGCTCCATCCAGAGAGGAGCTAGCACTAAATATCTGGCATTCCAAATATTTCCTTCCTGGGAAGGGGACAGATAGTCTCTGAGTATATTTGCTGATCTGCTGACACAGAGAAATGACCACTGCTCAATGTTGAAACATTTCTATAATGTAAAACAGCCAATAAATTCAGAAGAGGTACATCTAGACCAAGTTTAGTCCAATTCGAGGACAATAACCCTGAAACTCTGAAGCCACTAGATTCCTCTCCCTAATAAACCCCTGCCTCTTGCTGCTTATATTTCACCTCTGTTTTGGATGAACAGAGTGCCCCAAGCTAGCTTGTCAATAAAGAGATTCTTTGCTGTTAAAATGGACCAATCTCTTAGTGTTCTCTTTGGAGGTCTGGATACAGGGCACAAGCTGCTGTGTGTGCACTGGGAATTGAACTCTGGTTCTCTGGAAGATCAGCCAGTGCTTTTACTGCTGAGCGATTCTCCACTCCTATGACCAAGTGAGTTTTAAATAAAGGAGAAAACACACCATAGTCTGACTGGGTTTGATTCAGACAATGGGCTGATTTAAGGGCAGAATTGAGGGTTTGGGATGAAGACATTCTTCATTTAAATAGTACCTTCAGTCCTAGCATTTTCAAGGCTACCAATGAATGATCTTCTCTTAAATGAAATTTACACACTCTTAATTCTCCTGATGTCTGTATAAGCATTTTACTCCCTGTTTCTACAAGTCAGATAATCTTGGCACAATGCTCCATAAAAACATTTTTTGTCAAAACTTGCCAGTGGCCTCCGCATAACCAAATATCCTCCATAGTCATTATTTCAAGTTACTATTTGACTTATTTAAAAAAGCATTTTTTTAGGCTGAAGAGATATCTTAGTTTTTAAAAAGTCCTCGCTTGCTGAACTTGGTGAACTAAAGTGATCCTCCTGAAAAGATCCAACATCTGTCTGAGATCTCTGCGCTAAGGATACAAAGCCAGGAGGAGGCTTTGAGGCTTGTTGGCCAACTAGTCAGGCTGAATGGTAGAGCTGCAAATTTAGATAGAGACCCTGACTCAAAAAATAGGGGGAAAAGTTGTAGAAGATATCTAATATTAACTCTTTCCTCTACACTCCCCAAATTAGACACCCATATATGTACACACACACACACACACACAAGGGAGAGAGGGAGAATCCTTTGAGTCCCGTGTGATAATATCCATCTGTAACCTCAACATCTATGAGATAAAGAAGCAGAAATTTTTCATGTTAGAATTTGAAGCCAGCCTGGACTGCATAGAAAGATACTAAAAAACAAAAACAGAAGATAACATTTCAGAGGGCCCTCCCAAACCACTACCAGTCAGATTCTCCCTACTATCTCTTCTAGGATGTTCCCTAGACCTGGGGTCTAAGGGTTGGTTGCCATGTACATACGAATGTCATTAACTGGACTCTGTAGAATTCTGTTTAAGAACAGGAAAGTAGGAAGGTTGATGTGTTGAGGAGGCCAGGGAAGGTGAAGAGTGGATTATGAATCTATCACATTTTCAAAGAACATGAATTTATGTATTTGTTTGTTTGTTTTGTTTTAAAAGAAAGCAAATATATCTTTTCCACCTTTTTTTTTGACTTATTTCCCCCTTTTCCCTCAGGGCATAATTTCAGGTCTCTGAGCTTTTCTGTTTATAGCTTATGGATGCTAAACTCATAGGGTCCATGGCTGTGAGCTACATGTTTATCACTTCCACATTTCTGTTTTTCAGCTTGGCCTATAGAAATATTAATATACAGTTGCCTACTTTCTGATTCCACATGAAAATGTATTAAATGTCTTTTGTTTAATATAGACAAAAGGAATCTTGGCTACCCAGCATCATCCTCAGATTTGCTTCTCTGCTACCCTTTTGTCTTAGCCCATGGCCCCTAAACCATGATAGTTGGTACATATACCTGAGAAGAAGTTCATCCCCATTCTTCCTTCTATTGTGTTGTCCACTAATCAGCCCACAACTCCCAGAAGTGGAGCAAGCAGACATCTCCTTCCCTTTGAGGAAAAGCCAGCTACTCCATAACAGTAATTTCTCACTCATCTGCATGCAACCATCTCTACATTCCATAAACACCAAAATGATATCGACAAATAATAATCACATATTTGCCCACCCACTTGATTTATTAATATAATTGAGAGTCAACAACCAAAATTTCCAGTGAACATTCTTTGATAGTTTTCTTCTCTCCCCCTCTTCCTCCACATTCCTCCTCATTCCTCCTCTTCTCTTTCCTCCCCTCACCACACTTCTCTTTCTTTCTTTCTACCCCTGCCTTTTTATTTCTTTTCTGTTCTCTGGCACAACAGCCTTATTGTTCCTTACCAGTGCCTGGACTTCATTACCTCAGAACCTGTGCAAGTCCTTCAACAAATAACAGCATTTCCCCTAGCTGTATGTCAATGTGATGTTCACTTTATCTGTGACATTCTCAAAGGTGTACACACCAATGTTCTTTATACTCCACTGTCTTACTTTCTGTGCACCTGCTATTAATGTGTGATGCTAAGGTATGACTTCATTTACTATTATGGTACCACAAAATAGACTAATGTCTATTGTTGATGCTAAGTTGAGATACACATTTCTCTCTAGTTTCCTGCACTAACATATAAGTTAAAAACTATGACAGAAAACACAATCATGAGTCAGTGCCCACTCCTAAAAAACTGCTTATTTGCTGAATGGGTAGACACATGTGATATTGCAAGTCTTATTGTCTTGCTTTAGGCAGGCAGGTTCATTGAGAATTACTTTTTCTTAATAAAGTCATTTCTGTTTTTATTATTTTTTTAAAATAGTCTCCAATTCAGCCTCAGTATATTGATAAAAAGTGGTAGAAAATTGCAACTTTAGGATGTATCTCAGTTGTAGACTGTTTGCCCAGATCTGAGTTTGATTCTCTGCACCCTCTTAACATAGCATGGTGGCTCATGTCTCTGGTCATACCTCACTGAAGTAGACCCAAGACCCTGAGAAACTCCTTCTAAATTACTTAGCATGCTGTTTTGTATTGGCCAGAGAATGGGGTAGCATAGCTATGCTTGTGGCCAGAATGAGTGGGCCATAAAGCACCTAGGAAAAGAAAGTAAAAGAATAGTCAGCAGGTAGAAAGACAGATAGTACTCATATATATCATCAAATTGGGCTCATAGACCTTCAGCAGAAGTTGACTGGGGAAGCCCCATTAAGGCTGAAATTCTTAATGAAAAATGTTCCTAGCAGAACTCACTGTTGCCTTTGGTGAAGTCTCTTAGTTCTAGAGGAACAAATAGCAACAGATGGAGCTATCATCACTTGTCTGTCTTTTATTATCTAGTTTTCTAGTATTCATCCCATTTAAATCTAATTATCATCTGTTACTTATCATCTACCTATCTGTTTTAATTTAGTTTAATAATTATAGGTATGTTTCATTTAAAATTATCTGTATCATCTACTAAGTTATGAGTTCCATATAGCCAAGAAGGTGATGTTCTTTGATCTCTAGTATTAGACAAAGATAAGGCCAATTTCATCCAGTTATTAGACAAAGATAAGGCCAATTTCATCCAGGTGCTCAAAAAATTGAGCACCTAAGGAACAGCATCTCTAATATAATAAACACAGAGCTGCGCAGGTGAGGTGAGGTCTGAACAAAATTGATGCTAGTCTTCCCTTGTGGCCCTGCATTTATGTCTGGAAGTATTCAATCATGAGGCACAAAACATTTTCTTGGACGAAAATGATCATAATCAATCTTCTCACACCAGGTTTGTTTTTCACTCCCAAAGTCAAAAACAGCAACCTACAATTTCCAAACATAAGCCTTTAAGAGGCTCCAGGGACAAAGTTGAATAGTTGAACAGTTGCTAGGAACAACAACTCCTACACTCACACATCTCTATTTCATGTCTCTCACCTGTACCTTTAAGCTTAATTCTGCATAAGAATCACTTGTTTCCATTGGTTCCTAAATAAGTCCCTGGAGCATGGAGTGTAGCTCTGTGAGAGAAATGCTGGCCTCGCTTGCACAAAGCTCAGCTTCAATCCACAGCACCATAGAAAGCTGGCATAATGTGTTTACCTATAATCTTAACATTTACTGTAGAGGAGAGACAGTGAATCAGATGTTCAAGGTCAACCTTTGCCACAAACAAGTTCAAAGCCAGTATTGACCAGAGTCTAGGTCTCAACACACACACAAAAAAACAAACAAAAATGCCTACTCGGGCCACCAGAGCTTTCTTTTTGTTCATGGGTAGTAGTGATAAAGAGCCAGAATTTAAGCCCATTGTCTCAAATTCCATGTCCATAGAACTATTTTTATACTTAATTCATTATTACTTTATTCTCTCATTTTTTTCATAGCTGTGGATCTTAAGCATTTTCAGGGAGGGCCAGCAAGATAGTTTAGTGAGTAAAAGCTCTTTCCATGAAGCCCGAGGACCTGAGTTGGATCGTTGGGATTCACATGGAAAGGAGAGATACAGCTCCCAAGGGTCTTCCTATGGTGCATATGTACTGTTTCTTAGAGTAAATAAAAATGTTTAAAAAAAATACTATACATTGCATGTTAAAGTAATTTATCTATCTTGGCTTCCCCAGTACTAGGATTATAGAAATATAATTACTACCATGCCTGTCTTTTTACAGAGGATCTCAAAATTGAACTCAGGTCTGCACACTTGCCTGGCAAGCATGTTACCAATTGAACTGTCTTCCTAGCTTCCTTGAAAGCTTTCTAAAGTCATATGTGGCCACAGTCAACACATGGACTAAAATATCAAAAATAGCTGTATAGCATTAGCTCTTCCTGTAACCATGGATACTCTTACATCCTCTATGGAAACAATACCTATGCTTACTTTAATGCTTGTGATTCTTTAAGGTAGTGTTTGGCATGTGATTATCCCTTCAATCATTTTTCTTCCTCATGTACTTAGGTCACACATTCTCTATTCTTCCTTTCTATTCAGGTATACATCTTCTAGGACTTTAGATGTAAATGGTTGGGTTTTTACAGTCCTGGTCCTAAAGGATTTTGACCTCTTCCATCAAGCCATCTGGAGACTTTAAGCTACACTGAGTTTTCTCTGGGGTTTCTATTTGAATGATTTTATGTTTGGGAAACTAATTAATTATAAAAAGCATTATAAATTCTGATAAAAAATAATGATCTGCCAGGCTCCTCAGACTCACTAAGAATTACAACCCTCTTTTTATACCCCAGTTCCTCCTTCTACATAAGACCTTGCTCGTATTTGGTTAAATACTGCCAAGTGACATCATCCAAAATTCATCACCCACTGAGCCAAAGTCATATTCTCTTCTCCCAAATAAATTCATTATATTCTCTGCTTCAGCTGCCTTCTTTGCTGTTGTCCTTATCATCCAGAGCCATTTGTTATAAGCAACAGAAGTCATAAAAGTTGAAATTTTATCTTTGGAGTACTAAGGTCTTTACAATCTTATCATGGCAATGCTGGAAGGTCTGGTGCAGAGCCAGGGCAGCCTTGGAGGTATGGGGCACAGGATGACATTGGTCAGATCTGAGACTTGGAGGGCCCAGATTCCACTTTGTACAAACAATTCTTAGTAGCAAGAGCTGGGCAATCACTCCAGGTCATTTTAACTTTTTCACACAGAAGATGAGTAAACGGAGGTCCAGAGGTATCTTCAAGTTAGACTAATGCAAGTGTTCTGCCAACCAGCCTTGCTCTTAAAAAATAACTAAAAGAAGAGACAAAGAGATGGATAACAAGCAATGGAGGTATAGTACAGAGAAACACGAAAGACATCTGTCTTAACACCTGACTTTTTTATGATGCATCTAATTAATTGAGAATCTGAATTCTACTTCTACCACTGATGTATATTAGTCCACTGTCCTTCACCACTGTCTTTAGGCTATGGAGTTGCAGAAGATAGCAATTTCCCATGAGAAATGTGAACTGTGGGAGTTCCAGAGGAATGCCACTGCCTGGAGAGAGCTCAGTCAGTATTGCCATGCAAACAGAAGTTTCATCTCCAGCACCCACTTTTAAAAAATAGTGAGCAGGTTTCTCAACACTTGTAATCCTAGGAATGGGGAGGTAGATACACAAAGTTCCCTGGAGAATACTAGTCAGGCTATCTATTAGCCTTCTTGGTGAGTTATAGTCTAGATAGACTTTATCTTAAAATCCCAAGGTGGATAGAACCTGAGGAAGAATACTCAAAGATATACCTCTGGCTTCTATCCACACTATGTGCATAGCTGTCCCTTTATGCACATACATACACACACACACACACACACACACACACACACACGAAAAAAAAGTCAAACTCAGTTTTTATGTGGAGATTAAATGAGCCAAGTACTTGTAGGCAAATCTGGGAAATGGGTAGTTTGCATGGATCTGAAGTTCTGTTTGCCTTGTGCTAAATAAGGTGATTTAAAAGGTAACCTGTACTCATAGCTGTACCAGTCACTCTGAAGCCAGTTTTTACCAAAGGTAGGGGGCTTTGCCTGATATCTTGTTTTACCTTCAGTAACTATGTAAGTAGACAGTGATTACTTCAGTGATTCATATATTGACTCACAGGCTATAACATTATGCATCCAGGCAGAATTCTGGAGAAGACTATGTAATTTATCAAAAAATAAAATTATAAAAAATCCTTTTATTTTGTATGTGTGTTTTATATATATATACATATATATGGTGTATGTGTCTGTCTGTCTGTAAGGGATCATGTGTGCATATGTATGTGCCTGTGGAGCTCAGGGCTAGATATTTTATTCTTATTGAAACAAGTCTCTCACTGAAATTCACTGAATACACTAGGCTGAGTAGCAGCAAGTCTCAGGGATCTCCCTGACTTCACGTCTACAGCTCTGAGATTATGAACTACATAGTGCCACCTGGCCTTTTCATTTGTGTAGCACTGAGTGTATGTGTGGTTGTATGGTGTGTCTATGTGGTAGGGGTGTGTGTGTGTGTGTAGTATATGTAGTAGATGTGTTGAGGTCTGTGCTCCCTTGTGAGTGTGGAGGCCAGAGAAGAACATCAATTATTTTATTCCATCACTTTCTTGTTCCCATGAGAAAGGGACTTTTACTGAACCTGGTACTAGACTGGCTGCCAGTGATTCTTCATGGTCTTATCTCTGACCTCCACAATGGTGTGTAATGACAGACATGCAAATGACTACATTCCTTTATATTATTTTCTTTAATGTTGTTTCTGGAGACATAGAACCTTTTGCTTGTGAAGCTTTTCTGAGTCATCCCCAACCATACATCTGGCTTTTTAAATTGGAATGGGAGAGCTGCTCTCTGGTCTTCACGCTTTCCCAGCAAGCACTTTACTGAGCATGCCATCTCCCCAGACCTACTATCACTAAAGGGAAAATGGAAAGCTTTCTGTTCTAGTTTCGAGGCTCCTGTTTAAATGTCAAATGAATGGCCTTACTGGAGCATCTGTGTGTTACATCTGAGAAGACCACCTAGAATGGAGTAAACCAGAGGTATGAGGTTATTTTTATGAGGGCTACTTTCCTATTGTCAGCTTTTTCCAGACTCATTTGTTTTCTTCTGGTGACTTATGAAAAATATTTATAAAAAGTTTTCTCCTTAATGAAACCTTTGGTTAATCAGTCCTTTCCTAAATGAGTTCCCATGAGTTCCTATGTTGCCCCTTTCATTCAAATCTCATCTTGTAACTTGTTTCACAATATCTTACTCCACTCTTTTCTCTGTCTAGTTATTTATATCTTAGTGTTTTACTCTCACAAAGCCTGTTGGAGTAATGAAATGTAGAAAGCACATTAACACTTCTTACTATTACATGTCATACCATCATGGTAATTCATTTATTTCCACAATACTGTGTGTGATTCCCCAGATGGCTTGACCCATCATCTTCACTGTCTTTGCATTAGAGAGAGAGGAGATAGCAAAATAAATTCAGAGTGTGGGTGACAGAGACATGCTATCCTATTTTCAGTATAGATGCCTCTTAGAAACAACAATTCGGGTGGTCCTCAGGTTTTCAAATTCTCTTGTGTACAGACATTGATGACCACACACACACACACACACACACACACACATACACACACACACACAACATACATAACACATAAATATACACACACAGAAAGGGGTCATGCCAATGTCTACATTTAATTCAGGTATAAACAAAAAAATTACAGTTTTCTAATAGGATTTTGATATTATCTGTGTAATTTGTGAACAGTATACTTGTACTCTATATATTAAGGATGTTTACAAGTCAGTGCACCCAAATATGCAAAAAAGAATCCAGTTTTGTGGCAGAAGATAGAGCATGTTGCTAGACTACCTGTTTGGTAAGATGAGGACAAGTATTCTGTCCCCAGACCCAGTAAAGCAGGATGGTGGTGCACACTTGGTATCCTGGCACTCTTGAGTTGGAAGCAAGAGTATCAGAAGTTCAGGGATGTCCTCTGTATCACTGAAAGTTTGAGGCAAACTGGCTCAGGGAAGATTCAGCTTCAGGAAAACAAGAAAGTGGAATGATGGAAAGAGGGAAGAAAGGAAAAAAGGAAGAAGGGAAGGAAAGGAGAAAGACAGAAGGAAAAAGAAGGAGGGGAGGAGGAGGAAGAAGTAGAGGAAGGAGTGGAGGGAGAGAGGGAGGGAAGGAAGTGAAAAGGAAGACAGAAGGAAGGATGGGAAGACTGATGAATGGATGAGTGGAAAGATAGATGAATGGATGGATGGATAGATGAATTGATGTATGGAAAGATGGGTTGATGGTTGGGTGGATGAATGTCAGGGACCAAGACCCTGGTTTAAGCCTCTAGGCCTCTAGTTAAAGGCTACCATGGGAATTTACTGAGAAACCAAGCACTGAGCCAGCACAATATATTCCCAAGTAGAATAGACATTCTCCCAAGTAAAATAGATGTTCTCCCAGGTAGAGTGGATGGATATTCTCTGGAAGTAAAATAGATGTTATGGTTTGCTTAACAGTAACAGAGAAGTAACTCTAAGGAATAGAATAACAGGAACATTCTGTAGCTAGGTTACTTAGCAGCCCTCCTGATAACATAAAAAATAGCTCGAAAGAATAAGATAACAAGAATACTCCATGGTTAGGTTACCCAGCAACCCTCCCCTGAAGCAAGACCAGTCACCTTTTTACCCTGCCAATATCCTGCTTCCCTTGGCCAGCTTCCTGCAGGTGTTTGAAGATTGCCCCCTCCCCATATTCTATTTAGAATTATATAAGCATGTATGGAATCATAATAAAATTGCAGCTCCAACAGGCTCCCTTTTTTCCTGCTGCCTTCTTTGCGTCTCCCTTCCCTTCATTTCCTCTTGTAGGTGGTCTCCCATGTTGATGCCCCATGGGTCGGGGCAGATGAATATCTGATTATAAGAATCCTAAATCATTTGTGCTTTGGTTGGGATGAAATCTAGAGTTGTTGCTTTTGTTTGCTTTAACTTTTCCTTTTAAATTGCCTTGATTCTTTTCCTATTTTTTTTTCACCTGCTCAACAAACACAAGAACTCCTGGAATTTTGTTAGAAGAGCTATTCTTAAGCTCCACAGTTTACTCTGGAAGTTTTGATTGTATTGAGGGTTCATTTGAGGTCATTTAAGTTGCTGATAAAGTCTGGAAAAGTCACAGAGTGGATGTGAGATTAGTGAAAATTTAAGATGACTGTGGAAACCTTTGTGGTTTGTTGATTACAAGCCAAAACCCTTGGGACTTCAATGATGAATATAATATTTATTTTCATACAATGCATCATGAGAAAAGCTTCAAAATATTTTTTTTCAAAATGATTTTTGTTTCTGAGTATCTGAAGTGTGCAAGTGGGATGAATTATCTCAGAAGGGTAAGTAGTTTCTCCTGATGATTTTGACCTTTAGTTTTCTGACACACACTTTTTCCTCTCAAGCCCTCACCAGAGCTGTGCTTCAGCACACTTGGGAATTCAAGCTTGGACTGTTTTAGTCAGAAAAGCCCTTTATAAACCTGGTTTGTTGACAGGCTTCCAAAACCCACCACACATGCCAGTATTTTCCGAGAGAATTCTGTCTTTCTCAGAAAATAAGCTTGACAGCTGGGTCAGGAATTATGGGGCCAGTAAGAAATCAGCCCTCATTGGCATTCTCGAGGTTCGCAAGGAAAAAAAGATAGCTAGGCAGGATTTGTTTTGTCCAGGTAGGCCAGGCTGCAGAAACATACCTCCCACCCTTACTGGGGGATTCTCAAGACCATGATTTCCCTATTAATCATTGTTGGGAAATATCTACCAATCAATCATCATTGAAACAAATTGCAGATTGCGTCATATAGAGCTTATAATAATAAGATCTCAAAAAAAATCGATTTTGAGAAAGAGAGAAAGATTATTCACTCCAGTAAAGAGCTAAAGATTGTGTTACAGGTCACTGGCATTGTGGGTAAAATAAGGAACTCTCAGGAGTGGTGGATAACTTTAATAATTCTCTATGCCTGTTGGATGCCAAAAAAAAAAAAGAAATACAACAAAGCGACCCAAATCGTCCTCAGAACTCCATGAACATGAAATTCTCCTAGGGAGCACCTTAATATACCAAGTGTGAGTCCATGCTGTGAGAAATGTTGACCCTCATTTCATAAAAGAAATAGACTCTGTGTGAGGAAAGTGGAATAGCTTATCTTTTCTTATTACTTTACAAAAATGACTGTCAGCCCACAATGACAGGCACACTGATGGAAAGCAAAGAACAATTTTTAGAAACTGAACACAAGACCTTCCCTTCTTTCCTCTCTTCATTCCTTTTTTATTGGCTGAGTAATCAGGAGTGTGCAATCCTACATGCCATCTAGGTTTTCTCTTCCCTCTGTCCCTTATGTTTCTCTTTTTCCTCAACACATACTGTATAGGAGTTCATCTCTATGTTTAACATCCCATTTATTTTAGAGCTTATTAGACAGGTGACCTTGCTATTTACACAGGCTGCTAGACAAGCTTTGCTGTTCCCAATTTTCTACTTTATACTTACAGTTTGGATAGCCCAGATAGTCAGGCTAATGGAGTTTAAGTGGGGTTTACTAACTTTGAGGCTTTCAGTGTTTGCTGTCCATCTATCTGTACTTGGGCACAAGGTGCCTCAAGGTATTTTTATTTTGAGAATGAACAAACAGATTTTATTTCTTACATAGGTCCAGAGTTTCTACAATGATGTCTTAGATCTTGTACTTTTGACCTGTGCTCCTGACATAGAACACTGATGTCCTATGAAGATGGGATAGACTCAGGTGATTCCTACAGATACAAGATCTGATGCTATGAGTTCTCTCCTGCTGGTATCTCTTTACTGGCAACGCCCTTGAATTTCAGAAGCAATTCTCCTCATCCGATATACCCCTGGCACTCTGCCTCATCTTGAAAAGGGTGGGACATTTCTCCTCTGGTCTTCCCAGCACAAGGAGCTGATCTCCTTCTCTTACACAGAGAGTTGTGTTTGTACTATTTAGCTTAGAGCTTTGGCAAGGTGGTCATTACCCACAGGTGGTGCACATCAAGAATGGAGGCACATTATGCTGAAAGTCAAAGATCTGGGAAGATAGCTATATGTTAAAGCCTGTGCTAAACTAAGGTGAACATCTCATTTCAGACACCAGGCATCCACAAAAATACCAGGCAGGTATAGCATCCCACTTGTAATCCCATCACTTGGGAGATAGAGACTGAGGAATCCCTGGAGCAGACTGACAAGCTAGACTAGCTATCAGTGAGCTCTGGGTTCAAGGGAGAGATTATCTCAAAACTAAGGTGGAAACAATGAGGAAATATACTAGACATCAGTGTCCAGCCTTCATGAGCACATACTTGTACACATATATGTGACCTCCCAATATCTACACCACACCCCTAAAACATACACACATGTACACATCCAAGAAATAAAATAAAAACAAATACACGAACAGAAAGGAAAATCTATTATAAACCAAGATTGTGTGAGATCATACAAATAAACTAGAAAATTGGACCTATTAGGGACCTAGTGTTGTATGATATTTTGGGTTCTGACAAATAAAGCTTGCCTGGAGATCAAAGGGTGGAGCTAGCCACTCTTTAATCATAAAAGCCAGACAATCCAAGGCAGGATGAGACAAGATCTTGCCCCCTTTTGGTCTGATGATTGAAAAAGGCAAAAAGTCTTAGTGGCTGCTCTTTTTCCTTTTTGGTCTTTCACCATTTACCTCCATATCTGCCTCCATTTATTGAACAGACTAATTAGGATCATACTTCAGCCTAGTAAGCATCTGGAGAGTAGAACTGAAATAAGTTATCATAATTGGCATAGAAGTGACTAGAACATTATCACACCTCCACCAGCAAATGTTCTACACAGGGCTGGATCATGTGTGGTATATGAATTCAGGAGAAACTGGTCCTTTGTAACTAACACAGTGTCATAATCCTTGACACTGTGATCCATTGCCATCAAACCTCTGACTTTCCTAGCTATCTGGCCACATTCCACTCTCCAAAGTGCTCCCTTCATAAACTCACTGCTTCCTCTCCCCAATCCAGTTCTTTGTTCCAGGTCATGAGAACATAGAAATTATTGAGTACTATCTGGACTCCAATCTATGCTTATAGCTAAGAAATCACAAATTCACCCTAAAAGCTGTCCAAAACATGAATGTTTTTGCTCAGGCTCTCTCATGAAAAGCCACTGCTCTAAATGACCTTGGACTTTGTATGCAGGAAGCAAGGCAGAAGATTAGGAGCCAAAAAATTTCATATTAATTTGTAATGAAAAGAAACCTACCCCTCAATATTCTATTTAATTTTTTAAGTTTGTGTGTGTATGTACATATACATATGTGAGATATTTTTGGGGATGTGTACATACTGTGGCACACATACAGAAGTCAGAGAAGAGCTCTGTTTATTCAGCATTGTCTAATTTCTGTGTGTTTAAGGGATTGAACTCGACTGTTAGTCTTGCATAGCAAGCATTTTACTTGCTGGACCATCTTACCTGCCCTCCTCTCTTTTTTCCTTTTTTTCCTATTGAAAATAGATTCTTCTTTTATACAGTACATCCCAACCACAGTTTCCTATCCCTCCATTCCTTTCATCTCCCTTCTCCTACCTCCCTTCACTACCCAGGTACTGAGGGGTGCTGTGTGGTTATTCTGTGAATTGCTGTACAGAAAAGCCCTGCTTAGTTGATCCAGTGGGCCATGTTCTCCTGGTGTCCTCCATCCCCTCTGATTTCTATAGTCTTTCCACCCTGAGATGAGGGAAGCGACCTTATAGAGACCTCCAATTTAGACTTTCCACATAATGTCTGGCTGTGGATCTCTGCAAACTCTCTCATCTGCTGTCAGAGGAAGCCTCTCTGACAATGTGAAGGCACTGAGCTGTGTGTAACAGAACATCATCAGAAAATCATTTTATTGATTTTGCTTTCCGTCAGTTATGTTTGGTTTTACCCTAGGTCTCTGGGCTATCTAAGCAGTGTAGGGCATGGACTTCTACTCATAAAGTGGGTCCCAAGTCAAATTAGATATCAGTTGGACACTCCCACAAGTTCCTACCACAGTTGCTGCAGAACATCTTTTAGGCAGGACACATTGTATTGTTTCTGAGTTGGTGTTTACATTTTTGTTATGATTTCTTTTTTTTTTTTTTTTTAGGTATCCTGTTGAGTATCCTCCTGTACGAAAGATACTAGAATATAAAAGTTACAGCAGCTCCATATGGACACCAGCTCAACTTCTCTATGTTCAACGAGCTATATGGCTGTCCTAAATATTAGAGCAACCCTCAGTCCTAGAAGCAACCTGTGTTCAGGGATCTAAATGTGCCTCCTTTGGCCAACTACTCAACTAAATGCACCCAAGTCCTAACACTTGAAACCTTGCCCAGCTACAAGAAATGGCCATCGCAGACTCCATGTCCTCTGTTACTAGGAGTTCTCACTGAGATTACCCTCATAGTTTTCAGAAGTTTCTACTGCACTAGGTTTTCACACAGCTCCCTAAATGTCCCCCCAATTTCCAGATGACTTTCCCAGATTTTTTTCCCCTCCATCCTATCTCTCTTCCTTACATAATTCTTCCTACTCCTGTCCCCACTTGCCCCCAGTTGACCCACCAAATCTATTTTATTTTTCCTTCCATGGGAGATCCATGCATCTCCCCTTGAGACCTCGTCTTTACCTATCTTCTGTGAGTGTATGGATTACAGCTTGGTTGTCATTACTTAATGACTAATAATTTTTTCTCACTTTGAGATTCAGTGTATGTTTTCTTCAGTGTGCACAAAGTTCTTTTTATCTCATGTAACCCTCAAAACATCACCATTATTTAAGAAGGCAAAACTTATCTTCAGTGTCAAACAATTTATTACTTTGTGTATATATTTGAGCAGGTACAGGATCTTCTGAGTCTTTACTTCCCAAACTTAAAGGTAGAAATGTCTAGATCATGCAGGACTACAACATCCATTAAATGAACTAAAATACATGCTATTGCCATTTTTAATTCCCCAGGGATAATTTGTTTAACCCAGGGTACAAATTCTCCATAAGCCATTGTAGAATGATGAGAGAATGTCGAAGGCATATTTAGTTTTGTCAGTTATTATTTTGGTGACCTTAATAAGCAGTAACTATGATGCTAGGGAGATGGTTTGGTAGGTAAAAATGTGTTCTGAAAGCCTAATGTCTTGAGTTTGCTCCCATGTAAAAAGTCATATTGTGAACATACATCTGTAATGCCAGGATTCCTACAGCAAATATGGGTACAGAGAGAACTACCTGAAAGCTCATGAACCAGGTAGTTTGTGTACACATCTTGGATATAGAAGCAATAAAAAAGAGCCTGCCTCAAATAAAGTGTAGAAAAAGATAACTGATTCCTGAAAGCTCTTTTCTGAACTCAACACATATAAACCTATATTCACACACACACACACCTTTTGCAAACCATATTCACACAATGATAACTTAAAAATAAAAGCTTATTTTAAACATGGATGTATCTTATGGCATGCTCTCTATTTTTCTTTCATTATCTATTTTAAAGATAATCTACCATGATATTTATATAAGTAAAGATTTTAATGTGCACAACTTGACCCTACATGCAAATTAACACACAAATAAGGCAATCAGAACAAAGCATAAAAACATTCCATGATGAAAATCAAATATATGTTGTATCTCTTTTGCTTTAACAGCAACAGTAAAAATTATGAGCCATTATTACCACTTTAAAATTGCTTATCCAAGTGGCATTGGGGATGGATGTTAAGGTTTTCCCTGGTGTCTGGAGATGAGATTAAGTATTCAGGGAGTGCACTTAATTCCTCTTCAAAACTTCTCTTGAACTTCTGTTTCTCCATCTGTGAAATGGTTGTAGCAACCCATGTGCAACTTAATTAACCGTGTCAATGTCCAGGGTGTTTGGCTGAGTTCTCTTGGATGAGCAAAGTGTTTGTGTTGATAAATGGTGGGGGGAGGGAACAGAAAAGCTTGCACCATCCTACCAGCTTGAATCTGTGCTCAATGAAGGCAACATCTTAGAGTCAGCAAATATAAGGGAGACTGCAGACACTACAGGTCAAGTGGCATAACAAGCCTCCAGAGTAGTGCTTCTCAATCTTCCTAATGCTATGACCCTTCAATATAGTTCCTCATGCTGTGGTGACACCCAAGCATAAAATAATTTTACTTCTACTTTATAACTGTAATCTTCTACTTTTATGAATCATAATGTAAATATTTTTGGAGATAGAGTTTGCTAAACGAGTCTTGACAAGTTGGAAACTGCTATTCTATACAGCAGTGGCCTTTCCAGTGTAAATGAACACTTGTCACCTAAGGGCAGGGCAGTTAATGTGGCAAGTCAGCAAATTATCATATCACCATGATCCACAGGTGGATCACTATTTATTGTATATCTTTTCCTACAGAGATGCAACTATAATTGAAAACAGTCAAAATATTCCAAAACCCAAAATTGTACCAAAGCTCAGTTTGAAAAATCTTAGGAGTTTGCTAGGATTACTTATGGGGTAAGAATGGGGAATTAATTAAAGTAATGAGAATGACTCATCACAGTTTTAGTTTTGCATAACCAGAAGCGAAATGTTATAAATCACCAAACTGTGTTACTATAGACCCTGCACAGCTTGTATGAAGCTGGATGGATCAGATAATTTCCTCTTCCTAGCAGCCATTTTGCTTATCTGACCCTGAAGAAGGCTTTAGAGGTCTTATAAGTTTTAGAAACTCCCTTAATATTAGGAGTTTTTTACTTCTTCAGTCTGAGACTACTTCCAGCATCACTTCTTAAGTGTGTAAGACAGTATGACCTTCAGTCCAGTTCATACATCCTTCAGCTCTTTCATTCTGTCCATTTCTCTACTGCAATGTCCCCTGAGCCATGAAGGCTGCAGAGCAGGTTGACACACATGTCCCATCTACAGCCGAATATTCATATTTACTCTCAGAAGTTTAAAAAGTTATAAAAGCTTCCCCACTTCAAACGCCAGTCCTTATACCTTCTTCATCTCTTATACAATCTACTCCACTGGAAATCTTTGCATTAATAATGAGATGAGATAATGCTGGATGTACTTTCATATGTACATGTCTATAATTCTAATGACTTTATAGGCTAGACTTCCATAGATCTCATCAGATAGTCAATACAACTAATGAAAGTCAAGAGCTCTGCATGGAGTCACAAGAAATAAGTTGCAGAACCAAAATTAAACATTTATATGCATTTGTTTCTCTTTCATAAGATGCTCAGGTTTCTTTAGGTCAGAGGTTCTCAACCTTTCTGAAGCTGTGAGACTTCAATACAGTTCTTCATGTTATGGTGAACCCCAACCATAACATTATTTCTTTGCTGTATCCTAACTGTAATATTGCTACTTTTATAAATTGTAATGTAAATATCTGTTATACAGGATATCTGATATTCAACCCCCAAAAGTGGTGCCAAGCCCCTGGTTTAAAACTACCACTTTAGGTGTTGTGAACCACATGCACATTTGCTTCCTTGGAGCTAATATGTGCCCTTGATATTTTATCTCATCTATTAGCCTTCTAGACTATCCAATAACTTCAGTAAGAAGAATGTGATTTACTATAGCTATGGGAAATCATACAATTGTTGAAGAAAGAAAAGTCCTAGAATGTAAAAATTGACTGAGCAACTCAGGGACTCAAAGGGTTCTAGTGGCCCATGATACTCCATTGTGAGAACACAAAATGAAGTGAGAAGTAAAAAGCGTAGAAAATAATAGCAACATTGTGTGTGCATGTTAAACATTTAAACAAGTGCATCACTACACATAAATCTGTAAAGAAATAAAGCCTATGGTTTGTCTGTGTTTTACCCACTTGAGTACTCCATCAGCCCTCTTCAGTAGTCTTCTGGGACCTCAAACAGAAATAGAACCATAGTTGCCTATCTTTGTTTTCCCACATCACACAAAGAACATGGCCTGACCAGTGTCGGGATCTTCTAAGGTTGTATAATTTACAAGTTTCTAGTGTAGGATGTGGCAAGGGAACAGGCACTGGACCTTGCAGCATCAAGATAAGCATATAAAGGAAGCCATTTGACAGAGGTGGCCTGGAGACCCTTTTTTCCAGGTAGAGTGTGATTGAGAAAATCACATTCTAAAGAAAGGAACAAGACACAGGTGTTATATAATCGTACTATAAAGTGCCACTTGGCTCCTGGCCCAGGGATTTTGAATACATGCTTTTCCCTCTGCTAGCAAGCCAAATCTCACCATCAGGAGTGCTTTTCCTTTCTTAAAAACTCTTTCTAAAAATTGTATTCAGAAGTTTCTGTCCCTCCAGTAACTCCCAAATACCCAAGAGCTGCTTCTCAAATAATTGACTTGGAGGCTTAATAGTACTTATAAATGCACTTATAAATTCTCAGCCGTTAGCTTACTAACTAGCTCTTGCATGTAAATTAACCCATAATTCTTATCTATCTTTAGCCACAAGGTTGAGTACCTTTTCTCAGTGCAGTATTCTTACCTTGCTTCTTCTGTGTCTGGCTGGTGACTCCTGACTCTGTCCTTCCTCTTCCCAGAATTCTCCTAGTCTAGTCACCCCACCCTATATTTCCTGCCTGACTACTGGCCAATCATTTATTAAACCAATTCAAGTGACAAAAAAAAACCCAAAAAACAAACAAACAAACATAAAACTCTTTCTCCTAATAACCATATATCCCTGGTCCAATTCTTTGTCATGTGACACTAAAACTTGAAATCAGTTTTCCTTTGATCTCAGACCTGCACCTTTAACAGGGTGATGTGGAAGAGGTTTAACCCAGTGTTGGGTAATGAAGCTCTAATACAGTGACGCTCTCTATACTCTGGGAATATAGAGTTTAAACGCTGTTTTTTCTCAGGCAGGCAGGACTGATGCACATGTGAATAAATGGTTGATTTGGTGAATAAATGTTGGTTAGGTTTGACCACATCCTGTAGGAAGTAAGCATGCCGGAAAGCAGGATTCTTGCCATCTAGTACATAGCCTGATCTCATCACTGAGTTCTGCTTTGTCTTCTCACACTTCCCTATGACTCTGGGCCTGTCTTTTTTCAAGTATACTATTCTGAAACAGCATGCCAGTGCCTTCTTTGTGCATTTGGGCCTTCATTTCCCTTTTGAGACTGGTCAGTCTCCCTATGTATATATACACCTTTCATATACCTTTCTACGTCGTGAGGGTTGCTGTGTAGGTTATTCTATGCATTGCTGTACAGAAGAGCTTCAATTGCTCTTACCAAGGCAGAGTGATAGCAATCAGGAGACAGCAGAAATTCACAGTATCCAGATCTGCACAGGTGGTGCATTTCAAAAGCACTGAAGAAAGTCTGAACAAGACTCAAGTAGGTAGCTTGGGCTCAACCTGGCATACAATGGGCAGTAAACCATGACTCCAGAATAAAACAGCACCATTGGGCATAATAGTATTAATTCATGAACTCAAGACCCTTCTGCTTAACTCAGTCATAACTGGTAATCTATTAAAACAAATAGTGTGTCTGTAACATGATATAGATTTTTAATGTGTCATCAAGTGACTTGTGTTAGCACAATTCATTATTGAATTATCCATTTATTTGCTTATTTCCTTGGTTTCTCTCTGATAATTTCATGCAAGTCTACAATGTATTATCATTATAACTGCCTCCCCCAAGTCTTCTGTTCCAACTTGTCTTCCAGTACCTTGTTTATGCTTGTATATGTGCTCAATGGGTTTGCACACATGCTCACATGGGTGTATGTATGTTAGAAGTTAGAATTCACTGTCTTCCTCAGTTGCTGAACATTTCATTATTTAGAGCATTTATTTTACTATTAACTATATGTTTGAGAGGGCAGGCATATGTACAATTGGAGGGCAGGTGCTGCAGAATCCAAAAGTTATTGGGTTACCAGAATCTAAAGTCATACCCACATGTTATCCACCTCATATGAGTGCTGGGAAATGAAGGAACAGTGTGAACTCAGAGCCTTTGCTCCAGCGAATGTATGCTCTACTTTTGAGAATGGGTTTTTCACTGAACCTGGAGCTTGCTTGTTTAACTAGACTAGCTAACCAATGAGCACTATGTATCTACCTGTCTCTGTATCTGTAGTTCTGGGATTTCAGGTACTCCTGACTGTTTGTAAGGGATGCTAGGGATCTGATTCAGTCAGGTGCCCATTTATGCATAGCAAACATTTTACTCATGTGTCACCTTCCCAGCCCTGAAGAGTCTTTTTCTAAAAGTCATGTTTTATGTATATGTCTTATGTATAAGTTAAGCCTTAAGAAGATACAATTGCAAAGGTGATCTACCTGGCAAACTATAGTTCTCATGCTCGGTGCAACCATGATGTTCATTGTGTAAGGCAGGGCAACAGCACCAAGAGCTTCTCTGGTTCAGCCAGAAGTCCAGTGTGAACAGTGTGCATAGATGTAGCTCTGGAATCTAATGGAAAGTTTCTGAAGCACACAAAAGGTCGTGAAAACCTTTCAGAATCTTACCAGTTTCTTTTTACAATATGGAGATATAGGGGACCTTCTTTTGATAACTGTGTATGTAAAGAATAAATTATATAATTTTACTTTCAAAGTAGTTACAGGAAATTGTGATTTTTCTTTTTTATTTCAAAATTTTATTTATTAAAGATAATTCTATATCCTTCACCAGATAAAATAGTTTTTGTCATTATGAATAATCAATCTGAGAAATTTAATTGCTTAGTAAATCCTGAAAAAATGAGTTTTTGTGGCTTCTGGATTTCAAATAAGAATAATTCCATCCTGTCCACATAGCCCTTCACCTCCTGTCAACCTGCTAAAATAGTTTATGATGAATCCCTTCCAAGCTATAATTAAGTTGTCTTACATTTTTTTGTATTATAGAAGCAATAACATTTTACAGTACAATATTTTTGGAATAAAAATTACTGAAAGTAACCTACAATAATTCTTCCCACGGGTGGTGGAGAGTGCCCAGTGGTAAAGTGTTTGACACACAAGCACAGTGACTTAAATTCAGCATACATGTAAGAAGCTTGGCTCAGTGGCACCCTTCAGTCATCTTAGCTTTGAGGTGGAGGCAAAGGGGACACTGGTGCTCATTGGCCATGCAGGCTGCTCAATTGCTGAGAAGCAGGTTCAGTGAATGATGATATTTGGAAAGGTCTGGGGTTGATTTCAGCACTGTATAAAACCAAGCACACTGTGAGCTTTTACAATGCCAGCAGCCAGGAAATGGAGGCATGAGGACGGAAAGTTCAATATCTCCCATGGCAATGTTGTGAGTTCAAGAACAGCCTGGGTAATATCAGCCCCTTTCTCAATAATAACAACAAAAATGAGGTAGAATGTGATTAAGAAAGGCATGCAGTGTCAATTCAAGACATTTGCATGCATATACAAATGCACATGCATACCTTATATATGTATATGAATGTAAAAACACACACACAGAGTCAAATAATTTCTCCACTTGTCAGACAGACACTTGTCAGTTGTTGTATATATTCTACTGCATAAAAGTGTTTAGATCTTGACTTCTTGGCTTTCTCTTTCTGGCTTTCATACTGACAGAACTGGGGGCCAATGTGCTAAATAAAATCAGATTGGCATATAAAGGCAAATACTACATGATAACATGCATAGAATTTGGCCAAACTGATCTCAAAGGCTGAAAATAAAGAACTGAGATTTAAAAGCTCTAGTGGGGACAAACCGGTGGGGGCAAAAAAATATTAAGTCGAAGTTGGAATAAAGAAAGCTCTGGCATTCTATATATGATGATAGCCTGCAGAAAAGAATCACAACTGTAATTTGCATTTTTATGTTAACTTTCCTTGGGAAGATGTGAAAAATGTCTATTAATTTCATATAGTGCAAAGAAGACAGTAAAGTAAGAATCCCACCAAAGCCCAATTTGAGAGGCAAGTAAATAGATTATGCTTACTTCAAAGCATTGGTGAGGGGTTAACTAAAGGAACTTCTGGTAAGAGGACAACAGCTGCTTCCCCCTCTTGTGGATGAGAACATCATGGAGGCTACAGAATCCCCTTCTCTCACCTTCCACTCCCCAACACTCTAATCCCACCAGGTCACTCCCATCTGGGCAGGAGGAAAGGAATGCTGGCTTGACTTCAGGTGAGGGTCCTGTGACCCCTCCCTCATGTCATCAGGCCGTGTCACATTATCATAGACCTAAATACTGAGAGACTTCGTGCTATCACATACATTTCCTTAAGTTTGTCTGAACTAAAGGATTATCATATAAAAATAAATGCTCAAATATAATAATAAAGTGACTGAATATTTTTGCATGAACCCCTAACACAGTACATTTTTAGCCCAGAACAAGGCATATATACTACAGTAGTCTCCATGAAATAATTATACTTCT
This sequence comes from Sigmodon hispidus, assembly GCA_004025045.1. Classification (NCBI taxonomy): domain Eukaryota; kingdom Metazoa; phylum Chordata; class Mammalia; order Rodentia; family Cricetidae; genus Sigmodon; species Sigmodon hispidus. The sequence goes on from PVIH01007832.1 coordinate 92,377, forward strand.
TGACTAAATTAAAAATAATCTTTGGAGTCCTCATCACAGGATCCTAGAAAAGACTGAACTACTCATCCAGAGTTGTCATAATAAAGAATGTCTCTTTTCCAGCTCCAGCCAGGTACTTAGGATGAAGAGATCAAATGGCTCTAAAAATCAGAATCTAATTATTAAGAATAATAAATCATGAGAGGTTGTTACACACCAGGCAATGGCCCAGCAGCCTGCTGTAGGTGCCGGTGCACTGTCATTCTGTCTCCTTAACAGCAGATCATAGGCTACACCTTTATGCTGGAGCATATAACTTAACTCAGGCCACAGACCCTGCAACACTCACTGGGGCAGAGAATTTAAGATGCAGTCTATTTGCCACCACTAAATGTTATAAAATGTTAGACCTTCCACCAGTCCCAAGGATGGGTCCAATCCTGCTCAGACAGATGAGAGCTCTAAATGCTGCTTTCTGAGGAGGCTCTTCTGCTCTTCCTCAGCACCCTTGTACATCAGCTGTCTGTTTCTCTCACTTACTCTATCTCCTTATTTCTTCTGTAAATGAAGCATCTCTCAAGGCTTTAAAGCCAGCCCTCTAAGGCCCCATCTTACCTGGAACCCATGTTTTGCATTATTTCTGTCTAATGCTACCGCTTCCATCATCATCCCAAATATGGCTGTATACTCAATACACCTCTTTTGGGGTAGCTACATGTAGCACGAATTTGGAATGTAATGAAAAAGACTCAGAGCCAAAGATTGAAGAAAGGCTGAAATATCAGAGAGAGAACCACTACAGTCAAATCTTACCCAGTTGTCTTCCAAATTCTTTTTTTTTCCTTCTTTATTTTGTATTTATCAAAAAAACAGTAAAATGAATTTAAAATGTGGATAAGTTAACAATTACTATAAAGAGGATAAGAATCATAAGCATGGCTTATCAAGGGTGGTAATGCAAATAAGATTGCTACACATATATTTACTTTGTGTTCACCTTTCCCTCTGAATTTTTTTTCCATCCCTGTATATCCTTATTCAAGGTCCCTTCCCCCTCCCACCACATCTGGTCATTTTTCTTCTCTGCAACTCCCCATCCCCTCCCTGGGCAGGGAGCAGACTGTGGTACATCTTCACAATGGAATACTACTCAGCAGTAAGAAAAAATGATATCCTAAAATTCGCAGGCAAATGGATGGATTTGGACAATATCCTCCTGAGCGAGGTATCACAAACTCAGAGAGATAAGCAGGGAATGTACTCACTCACTAGTGGTCTCTAAACAAACAAACAAGAAAAAAAGCCAAACATGCCCAAGCGGCAAACCATAACCACTGGACAGCGTGGGATCAGAAACACCGTGGACTGACCCTTTGAACCCCACTCCAACTATAGGAACACCAGACTCACTCTTGAGGGAGGGGGGACAAAACTGGATTTGGCCAGGAGTGGAGACTGATCCAAGCATTATTGGGTCAGTGGGACCATAGGACTGTCTTCCAAATTCTTAAGCCTTGCTCCTGGTTGCTTCTGCTTCTGCTGGTTTTCTGTGGGGTCTTAAATACCCTTCTTGCCAGCTGTATGCCATCCAGGTTAGTGTTAAAGGCATGAGCTACTCTATTTCCTAGCAAGCTATGAACTCACAGAAACACCAAAAGCTTTGTCTCAGGAGTTATGGAATTAAGTGCATAGGTCGCCAGCCATGCTCTCCATGGGATTAAAGGTATGTGTCATTGAATCCCAGCTGTTTGTCCTTATACTCAAGGATTGAGAAATTCCTGAGCTGTCTGCCTATGTTTTGACTGTGTGTGTGTTATCTCTGAATATTTCATGCTATATTAAATATGTCCCCTTTTGTGTCAAAAATAAAAAAGAATGTTATAACTAACATATGAAAGACCATATACAATAGGTATAATAATTATATGCAATATATACAAACAATAATTACGTGTGGAATGTCCAGATTGATAACAACTGACAATTGAAGACATCTAAAATGAGTAAAATCAGACCTCCAGGATGCTGAGAAAGAAATTTTCTTACAAAGAAAATCAAATTTTGGTAAAGCATCCTACCTAGAGACCTTAGACGAGGACCTCCAAGAAGCTGGTGGTCAAATATTACCACTGATCAAGACGAGACATGCAATGTTTTTATTCAGATCTAGAATCCAAACTCTAGGTGATGAAGGACATTGTGTCTGCTTTCATGTACCTTTTTCCTTACATGTTTACTTTCTTGCCCATACAAATATTTATCATTAAATCTAAATGCTTAACAAGTGCTAAATACATCTATAAATTTTCTAACCACATTTTGATTTTGGACTACCCTGTGTAAAACTAGAAACAGCTTTTTCCTTAAAGCACACTTCTTAGGTGATGATGAGGTTTGTCTGACATTTCATGGCTGACAGCCAGTATCCTCTGTTACTAGCGGAGTTACGTGACATGATATTCTGATACAGGATTCAAACACTAAATAATGTATTAGAAAATTAGGCACTAAGTCAGATGCTCAAAAATCTAAAACATTCTTTAATATTATCCATTTATTTGAAAGTACCTGTCTTAATGATAACAATGTGAACCTTTCTCAAGAGCTTATGTTATGGCTAAATTTGAATGGATATGATTGAATTTTTGTGCTCTTAGCTCTATGAAAATGTGACTACAAAATTAAAAAAAAACAATTACAAATTCAAAAAAATATTCCATCATTTAATCTTATTTTGGAGAGTCCAAAGGATTGTACCTAATCCACTGTGTATCTAACTTGTATGACTAACTAAAAACTCTATTTCAATGTCTCTTAAACTTATACACTTTCTTTTCTAAACCTGTTACGAGAAAATTGTAAATATTAACTATCTCATCTTCAAATACCTCAGAGACTCAAGAAGGAAATAATATAAAGTAAATAGTAACTTCCTGAAATGTAAGAAATGAAAGAGATGGCTGCCTGGACAGTCACCCAAAGTCCTTCTATGTTGTTGAAGCATCCATCATTGGCCTACAGACCTAGCATGTGACAGTCTTCTCTGTGCAGTAGGACATTCCCAAAGTCCTTTCTACTTTGTCTGGGCAAGGACCAGCAATTCTTATGTGTATTTCTCTTGTTTGTCCATTTTGAATATCATATTGTCAGCAGTAAAGGCAAGAGTACTTTCTTACCCAGTGGCTAACTTTTGTCACAAAGCAAGTCAACTCATATCTGAAGCAGATTGGCACTGCCAGGAGCAGATGTCTCATTATCAAATAAATAAATAAATAAAAACATTAAGAAGAACCTATTTTTTTTAAAATATCTTAAATGCCATAATCTTTTTCTTCTTCTTTTTTATTATGAATAAAGAAGTCACATTTTCTATACTTGTATATCCTTATTCAAGGTCCCTTCCCTCTCCCACCACATCAGGTCATTCTTTCTTCTCCACATCTCTCCATCCCCACCACGGGCAGGTGATCCCAAGGTCCCAAGGTTCCAATATTGCTTAGTTCAGCCTCCACTCCTAGCAAATCCAGTTTTCTCCCCACAACATCAAGACTGAATCAGGTGTTGTTCCTCTACGGGAAGTGAAGTCCAAGGAGTCAGTCCAAGGTGTTTCTGATCCCAAGCTCTTCAGTGGTTGTGGTTTGCAGCTTGGGAATGCTTTGATTTGTTTGTTTGTTTGTTTGTTTGGAGTCCACTAATGAGTAAGTACATTCCCTGTTTATCTTTCTGTGTTTGTGATACCTCACTCAGGAGGATATTCTCCAATTACATCTATTTGCCTGCAAATTTTAAGATATCATTTTTTCTTACTGCTGAGTAGTACTCCATTGTGTAGATGTACCACAGTTTGTTAATCCATTTTTCAGTTGAGGAGCATCTAGATTGTTTACAAGTTCTTGCTATTACAAATAATGCTGCTATAAACATAGTTGAGCTAATGCCATTGGAGTGTGACTATGCATCTTTAGGGTATACACGCAGAAGTGGTATTGCTGGGTCCTTGGGGAGATTGATTCTCAGTTTTCTGAGAAACTGCCATATTGCATTCCAGAGTGGCTGAACAAGCTTACACTCCCACTAACAATGGAGGAGTGTTCTCCTTGCTCTGCACCTTCTAAAAATAAAAGGGGTAAAAAAGAAATAAGGGAAACATCACCCTTTATAATAACTGCAAATAGTATTAAATACCTTGGAGTAACTATAACCAAAGAAGTAACAGATTTATTTGACAAAAATTTTAAATCACTGAAGAAAGAAATTGAAGAGGATATCAGAAAATGGAAAGCTCTCCCATGTTCCTGGATAGGTAGGATCAACATAGTAAAAATGGCAATTCTACCAAAAGCAATCTACAGATTCAACGCACTGCCCATCAAAATTCCAACACAATATTATTTGGACCTTGAAAGAACAATACTCAGTTTCATTTGGAATAACAGGAAAGCCAGGATTTCCAAAACAATTTTGTTCAACAAATGCTATATTCTATAAATCTCTGAAGTGTTTGAAAAACGCCTGTTTATCTAAAATATATTTGATATTGAAAACATATCTAATACGA
>PVIH01007833.1:8116-96912 GCA_004025045.1 Sigmodon hispidus
AAAGAATTTAAAATGTGGAAGAGTTAACAATAACTATACAGAACTATACAGAGGATAAGAATGATAAGCATGGCTTATCAAGGGTAGAAATACAAATAAGATTGCTACACCTATATTTTCTTTGTGTTCATCTTTCCCTCTGAATTTTTTTTTCCATCCCTGTATATCCTTATTCAAGGTCTCTTCCCCCTCCCAACACCTCTGGTCATTTTTTTCCTCTGCAACTCCCCATCCCCTCCCTGGGCAGGGAGCAGACAGTCCTATGGCCTTCTTTTGAGGATTACTTCACTTGTTATAAAATATCTTAGGAGACATTGTTCAGATGTGAAGTGCCCCCCAACAAGCTCATACATTTCACTACTTGGACCTCAGTTGGTATTGCTATTTTGAGAGGTGACACTTACTGGAGAGAGTAGTTTCCTATTGGGTGACATTTGAGGTTTATATCTTGCCTTGCATCCTATCAGCTCTTTGTTTTCTGATGCTTTGAGATATCAATAAGTAGCCTCATGTTTCAGACACTACAGCTGTTAGCTACCTTCATGCCATGACTTTTCCTGCAACATTGTGGGCTTATTGCTCCCAGATACTAAGCAAAAATATTTGCCATTTGAGTTTCTTCTTCCTAGATATTGTCTCACAAAAATGAGAAAATAACTAATAAAGGTTCCTATTTAGTGACATTGCCAACCATGATATTAAACATTTGATATGGATGGGAGAAGAATTTTGGTTTGCACAAGGATCCTTTGAGAATTATGGACAGTGTTGTCACAGCCTCTTGTTTCTCCATATATTACATTGATCTTTAATGTATTTTCTATCTTACGGTCTCACTGGCTTTTACCTATGTAACATCACTGAAGTGATACTGTTTATACCATGCCTGCCTAATTCTTCTCCATTCAAAATCACTGTATTCATTTTCTTTCTGGGAAAGTTCAATTTATCTTTTAAATGTCAACTCAAATGTTATCTCCTTCATTATGGATTCATAGAATACCAGCAGCAGAAGAAATCTTCTTAATTACCTTGTCCCAATTTCTTCAAGATTAGGAACTGCATAACTCATGCTAACTCACGTAGGGATTGGGGGCTAGAGATAATTTACCTATGAGACCCTATAAAGTATAACCATTCTACAAGTTATCACCACTAAGTGAGACGTTGCAAGAGAATCAGTGCAAATGCAGGGCTGGAGCAATGTACCTCAAAAATTGGATGAAATCACATATTGGGTTATGATGTCAAAACACACAAATGTGAGTAGTATAAGTCATAGCAGCAATTCCTACCATCAAATCATAGACTATATCATTATAATTTACCAGCAGGAAGTCTATAGTTTCTAGGCCCATGAAATGAAATTTCATAATAAGAGCTGTTACATGACGATCCTAAGCCAACAACTACCAAAAATTACCAATTAATGCTATTTGTGATTTCTTGAATTTTGTGTCTTTAACATGAGGTTTAATGTTAGACCTCATGACTCCAGGATAACTTATTTTATTATACCATATTTTCTAATTAAATGACACCCTTATAAATCTCATAGAATAAACAAACAATCAAACAAAAACATTTGTCTCAGGGAGACAGGAAAAGATAAAGAATTTAAAGCATGTCACAATGACCACAGTATTAGATCTTCCTCTTGATGAGAAAGCAATTTCCCAAGTTATCCTCATCCTATCATATAATCTATTTTTGAGTGTAATTTCCTTAAAAATTCTCCCTGTTTTCTCTGTTAAGAGAGGACTGATATTGATGTAAGCATTAGTGATTGCAATGAGACACATGTTTCAAATACAGTTTTGTTCCATAGCCACTTCAATAAATGTTAGATTTATAATGGTGTTGATCTTTTGTATCATTTAAATATTTAACAATATTAATGGTTACTGAGGTCAATGATCCTTTGGAATACTCTGTAGGTAAGACTGCTTGCCATAATTCGCACCTTTAAATTAAATGTCAATATACATACATGTCTGCCTCGAATCTTGCTCATGTCTAATGTTCAGCACTTCCAAGGTGGAGCTTCTCTTTGCTCTTGAATGTGTGTTCGTCCTCTTCAACTTCCATGTCCATTTAGTCACCAAAACTTAACATTATCTGATATGAAATGTTGCCTTTCAATAAACAACCCTGTTTAATAAGATACTCTGTTTCCTTATCATCAACATATTTCAATGAGTGTGTGCAAATACCCTAGAAGTGACAGAGGACTGATCTCTAAAATATATAGAGAACTCAAGAAACTAGAGCCCAAAATGTGGTATAACCCAATCAAAAACTGGGGTTCACCACTAAAAAGGGAATTCTCAGCAGAAGAATTAAAAATGGCTGAAAGGCACTTTAAAAAGTGTTAGACATCTTTAGCCATCAGAGAAATGCAAATCAAAACAACTTTGAGATACCACCTTACACCTGACAGATTGGCTAAGATAAAAGACACAGATGGCAGCCTATGCTGGAGAGGTTGCAGAGCAAGAGAAACATTCTTCCATGGTCGATGGGAGTGTAAGCTTCTTCAGCTACTCTGAAGTGCAGTATGGAAGTTTCTCAGAAAATTGGGAATCAATCTCCCCAAGGAGCCAGCAATACTACTACTGGGTATATACCCTAAAGATGCACATTCACACTCCAAAGGCATTAGTCCAACTATGCTCATAGCAGCATTATTCATAGTAGCCTGAACCCGGAAACAACCTAGATGCCCCTCAACTGAAGAATGGATTAACAAACACTGGTACATCTACACAGTGGAGTACTACTCAGCAGTAAGAAAAAAAATGTATATCCTAAAATTGGCAGGCAAATGGATGGATTTGGAGGATATCCTCCTGAGTGAGATATCACAAACCCAGAAAGATAAGCAGGGGCAAACTCACTCATTAGTGGACTTTATTTTTTTAATGTGTATTTATTTATGGTTTTTACTACACAAAATTTTTAATTTTTAAGTATTAAAAACCATTTTTTTCCTTTGTCATTTCCAGGTCTCATTTTTTCCTGAAAAGAATCATGCATACCCCAATATTGTAAAAATATTCTGTTCTACTTTTTCTAAATACTCTCACATGTTTAGTTTCTGTCCAGAAAGTTGGAAAGTTGCATTCTGGGACCAGGGTCAATCTGTAGTACCTGATGCCAGACTCTTCTTACAAGACAGGACTCAGGTTTGGCTGTGAGGGTCTCCTCCAGCCACACCTAAAAGAGGGAACCTTTCACGACTGGCCCGGCCTCCAACTGCATCAGCCGAGGACTGAGGCTTTGAAATTCAACCCCTGTCCATAGCAGTCAGAGATTGAGCAGACCCCTTGCTTAGAGGAGACAGGAGATACACAAACCCTCTTGCCACAACTGACTAGGAATAGCCTAATTGTGAACCATTGAAGCCACAGGCAGATGTATGTGCAAAAATACATATAATAATATAAAAAACAACAGGCAACTCCAGAAGAAACTGGTGGTTCTACAACTACAAGCCCTGAACAGAGCAATGAAGAGGAAATAGAAGAAAACAATACCAAAAACACCTTTATAAAGATTATTAAAGCCTTCAAAGAAGATATAAGAAAAATCACTTAAAGAAATAGGTAAAAATAAAAAAAATTCCTTAAAGAGAATACAAATAAAAAAATTGGAAATGAACAAATTTTTGAAAGAAAACCAAGAAAAGCTAAACCAAAAAATGAAAGAAACATTCCAGGAACTAAAAACTAAAATAGAAGCAATAAAAAAAGACACAAAATGAGGCAAAGATGGAAATAGAAAATCTGAAGCAAACAGCTGGAACTACAGATTCAAGTATAACCAACAGAATCCAAGAGCTGGAAGAGAGAATCTCTGAAGTGGAAGACTCAGTAGCAGAAACAGATATATCAGTCAAAGAAAATACTAAAACCAAAAAAAAGCATAACACAAAATATTCAGGAAATCTGGGACATCATGAAAAGACCTATCTTGAGAATAATAGGAATAGAAGAAGAAGAATACCAACTCAAAGGCACAGATAATATATTCAATAAAATCATAGAAAAAAACTTTTACAACTTAAAGAAGAAAATGCCTATAAAGATACAAAAAGCTTACAGAACACCAAATAGATATTAACTCCCAAAAAGTCAGCTTGCCACATAATAGTCAAGTCACAAAACATACAGAACAAAGAAAAAAATTTAAGAGCTGCTAAAGAAAAGGGCCAACTTACTTATAAAGGCAGACCTATCAGAATAACACCTGACTATTCAATGGAATCTATGAAAGCAAGAAGGACTTGGTCAGAAGTTATATATTCACTAAAACAGCATGGCTGCCAACCTAGACTACTATACCATAGTAGTCTATCACCATAGATGGAGTAAACAAGATATCATGACAAAGTCAGACTGAAATAATGCCTATCTACCAATTTGGCTCTCCAGAAGGCATTAATGGGAAAACTCAAGCTAAGGATCCCAGATACACCCATTATTGGACTTTAAACAAAAAAACAAAAAGCAAAGCATTCCAAAGCTGCAAACCACAACCATTGAACATATTGGGATCTGAAACACCTTCGACTGGCAAACTGGAGCCCATTCCCTCCAGAGAAATACCTGACCCAGTCTGGATGTTGGGGTGAGGAAAGTGGATCTGCCTGGAATGGATGCTGAACTAAGCCACTTTGGGATCTTGGGTCCTCATTTCCTTACTGAGGAGGAGATAAAGAGATGGGGAGAAGAGAATGTGATTGGGAGGGGCAGGAGGCAGGAAGGAGTTTGAACAAGGGGATACATGAAAAAAATAAGACTTTATTAATAATAAACAAATAAATAGACAATACTGTGACAGTGTTGTTTGTGTGTGTATCCATTTAGGGACTACCACTGTGCTCTGTAAAACAGATAAGGGAATTCATCCCTGAGAGAGGGTAATTCTCCATTGTCCAGAAGTCATTAACTGCCTGATTTTTTTTCTAAAGATAGGACTTCATAAAATTTAATCTCTTTTCAAAATAACAAGCTTATGATAGTAACCAATGTTATGATCTTATTCATGAAGACATTTCTAGGAAAGACTCTTTCACAGAAGACTTCCTGATATTCTGGTTCTTACTTTTTCTGACTCCTCTTCTACAATGTTATCTGAGCCATAGATGCAGGAGCTGTGTAGATGTGTTCAGTTGGGGCTGGGTTCCACATAAACTGTTGACCTCTATCTACATTGCATCCAGTCATTTACTGTAATAGTCTGCATTTCCTGTAAAATGGGACTTCTTGGTGGCACCTTCAGGTTTCTAGGAAAGGAGGCTCATGAATGAAGGGTGCCATTATTTTCCACACAAGCATTATTCTTTTTGCAACCTTCCAAATCTTAGCAGTGTTTTCCTTTATGTTATTTTTTAATTCAAAATAGATATTTTTTTTGTTATATTCTGGTCATGTTTCCCCTCCACCAGCTCCTCTCAGACCCTAGTACTCCCTTCACACCACTTATATCAGAAGAAAATAAGATGAAAAACCATATCTACACCATCTGCAGTACTTATTGACAACCCAAACTATTTATTTTAGGGAACTTTGTTAGCCCCTTATTACCTATGAGATTAATTACAATGCCTATATGCTTTAGTTATATGAAACTAAGCAATGATTAGTGTCTCAATTGTTATCACTACTTTTAATGACAAGGCACTCAAGGGTCATTTCAACTAGAAGGAAATACAATTAAATATTTCCACCACACAGTATATGTAATAGACATGTGATTGACACAGAAGGATTATTTCTCTCTGACCATGCCCTGAAAAAGAACTGAACAGACAGTATGTAGAACCTATTTTATGTTCACATTATCTTGTTTTACAAATGGCGAAACAAGTAAATGTTTAGATAGGAAAAAATGAAAATTATCTTAATCTTTTTCCTTTTTATGGAGGGGGGGCAGACTTGTTCCTATATCTGTGTTCATTTGTCTTCAACACTCTTTCTCATATAGATACAGGGTTCCCTACTAAGCTGAACACAAATGGAAAAAAGACTTATGGAAAGCTTAATTGTGTTAATTAATGCTTATGTTTAACAGGTTGTCTTCAAGCCCTAAATATGTGAACATAAAATAAGGCAGCTTATTAGAAATCCCTTTGCATTGATTTATTACTTTTTTGAAGAGAGGGAATTAAAAAAAAAAAAACACTAAACAACTAAGCAGGCTTGGGTTTTTTTTTTTTTCTTCTTCTTCTGAAACCTTTCAGGAGGGTATGTATGCAGACACTGGTTGCAGATAGAGAAGCAGCTTTCTGCCATAAACGGGTTTTGCCCTTCATGCAGGCAGTCATGCAGACACGAAGCTCAGAGCTGATTGTTCATCCTACTGCAAATTGCTAGTCTGCGGCCTTCAAAGAGTTAAGGATGGCAAGTGGTTTGGGTTGCTGCTATGTGCAGACAAAGAAAAAGTGCAGAAGTACCTCTTTAATGGCTGAACGGTGGACTCAGCCACCACGCAGTTGCTGGTGTGCAGTTGATCCCCAGAGACTTGTAGAGGTTGTTTTCTTGTATGATCAATGTAATACTATACCGTTAAATTTGGGAAGCCTGCATCTGCAGACACTGAGACATCACTATAACTAATTAGCAATGAAAACTGTGGATTTTGACAGGTTTAATTATTTAGTCTCCAAGGTTTTGATTAAATTAAAGCATTCTACCACAGAGCAGAAATTTATATATACATAAACTAATATTATAAGGTAATGAAGCTTATACCACAAACCATGAGGAGAATATGAAATAAGTTGTGTGTGTGTGTGTGTGTGATACTTTGTCACAATTGACATTAGTGTGAGCATTCACATAACCAAGGAGTTATGTGTGTGAATATGCATTTATAAAACAGTTTAGCATTATAAAAAATATACATGTGCAGTTAGGTATTGAGTTATTTATATATGAATGAATCATTTAAAGATTCATATGTGTACATATAGTATTAAGAACTGTTTACAAATAATATTGAAATTTTTAGTATATGCATAAAATAAAAAACAATTTTCATTGTTTTATGATAACATGGTATTTTATGAGTGTGTGTGTGTATGTATATATTGGTGTGCATGTGTGTTTGTATATATGATTGTGGTTGTGTATTGACAATTATGACACAATTTTTAAAGCTTCATAAATGTGTATTGAACAGCCTACATAAACACACCTCACACATACATATACCATTTATTTATATAATGTTTCATTTATAATAAATATCTGAACATAAATAGAATCATCAATGTGCACATCAAACTACCATTTTCCCAAACACATATATATATGCTCTTTTACAAAATTCATAAACTTTGTAAATGTGTACAAATTATATATACATGCATAGATATGCATTATATGTATATATTTTATCTATCCAATATAAAATAAAACAATAAAAATGTATACAAAGAAAAAGATTGAATAAACTACAAAAATATTATGTTTTAGTAAAAAATAAAAAAATACAAATTTAGATGGTTCATACGTAATTTACTTTTCAAGTTTTAAGGATATATTATGGTTTTGCCACAGCAGATAGGCCATTTTGGCAGAAATAATATTATGAACTTATGCTCACTACATGAAATAAATCCTGTTATATTTTGTGGTTTAAGTATAAACCACATATGTAAATGAGAAAAATAAAGAATATGATAAAATATCTGTGTGAAAATAACCCTGTTATTCAGGTATACATATAAACTACTGAAATTCTACTTATAGATCTTGTATAGTAACACTGTCAATCTTACTAACATAAATTTATATCCTGTGTTGGAAACAGGTGATATACACAATAAACTGAGTTTGTGTGTGACCATTTTCCTAATGACTGAAATACAATGGATAAATATCTACAGTATAGAAATTGTGTTCATAACTATTAAGTATGTTGTGTTTGAATATAATAATTTTCACACATTTAAATGTTTGGTTTAATACCATTTAAATTATTAACATTGCTTTGTAATAGAAATCACTATCTCTAGTACTTTTGTTATCTCGTAAAACTGTGTGGTTTTCTCTATCAGTTAAGTCAGAATTCTTTATTGTCTGATTCTTCAGCCTACTGGTTTATAATCTATGTCTCTTACATATCTAAAAAAAAATAAAAAGAATCCCACAGTGTTTGCTATGTTGTGATTGCCATATATCTCTTGTCATAATGCATTCATAGATAAAACACTTTATCAGAATAATTTTCTTCTTCAAAACTGAATAAAATATGTACATACTCATATGCACATGAATCTTTGCTCCTGTAAAGATGATATTCCAAAGAAAAGAATTAGGGATAATAGGATACCTGATAATTGGAATTAGTAAAAGCTGTACAACAAGGGAGGAGATCACTAGGGACTGGAAAATACTTCTTTATTTAGCGTTGTCTGTAAAGTCATCTCAAATAATTTGTTTTTGAGAATAAAACCTAAAGAAATTGACAGAATAAATATTCATGTTAAAGTCACCATGGAACAATAACTCTAATCAGAGACCTGAGTAGTAGTCTTGACATCTAATCACATATGGCATTTCTTAGAAACAGCAAAAAGGCTAAACTGTGTATAGTACAACAGGGGACATGTAAAGAAGTGAAGTGAGACATTGCAGATGTCAGGTCTTGTTAAAATAAGATTTTTTTTTCTGGTGCAAAAATAAATATTATGAAAGGAACTATATAATTAGGGACTTAATTAGTTTAAAATGTGTTATCTTAGTTACAGTCACATATCCGTTTTACAAATGCTAAACATCAAAGAGCAAGCTTCCCTGTGGTAAGTTACAGGGCACCAGCCTTCAGCTGGAACTGTAGGAAGTTGGTCAACACATTGAAATTGCTTCTAACCTTAGAGATAAAAATTCAAGTCTCAGAAGGCATTGAGAGTGCTCTCTGAATGTCTTCTCTCTGACTACTTCATGCTCGTCTGTGCACATAAAACAGCAGTACTCCCTGACCTGAATGACTGAGGCAATATTGGAAATGTCATTTAAGGTTCAGATTTATAATCAAAAAGTAGACTTTCTGAAGATTTTGAAGATTGGTTTGTTTGTCCTTCTGTGAATTCTACTGTTCTCCAACTGTCTAGAAAAGCTGATTGAATCCTTTTCCTCGTTGCAATAAAATTAGCAGCAATGAGAGGAGAATAGCTACCGCCATAAAGGCAAACCTTTTGCACACACAATAGGTACACATTTGGACCTCTTCAGAGGCAGCTTTTTCCAAAGATGGCTGCATACCAAATGCACCTGGAGAGCTTTGTCTACCTCAAAATAAACTTTATATTGGTCAGCTCCCTGGGTGATTCTATAAGATACATACACAGATGAAAACTTACACCATGGCTGTAATGTTATGCCTTACATGACAGTAAAAGAGAACAGAGGTGTTATCCTTAAACAACAATATTCTAGTAGCTGAATTTTTATGAAAATTAAAAATCATTTGAAGTTCTAATCTCCAAATGAACTCTGGTTATTCATAGTATGGGTACGAAATTCTAAACCTATATAATGCCTGAACTTTTCCTCCTAATTTCATTCCTCATTGTCTTTAAGATAGCAAGGAATGCTACATTTTTTGAAGAAGCTAGGTTAAACAATTATGGTGTCCTTACAACTGTCTTTAGGATTCTCTTTATGTTCATATAATTGTGCACATATATTGTTGGATTTAAAGTGTTATTTAATCTGTTATTTTTCTCTTTGCATTTTTCTTCAATGAGTTCCAGTGGTTGGTTCATTATTTTTTCAGTTGAAGCAGATAAGCTTAAGGCTTTGATTAATTTGTACAAGTATTTGTTTCATTTGGAAAAGCCTAGAGACAACATATTAGTAATGTAAAAAAAAAAGTCATAATAAACGCAAATTCAATATAGTAATTATACAATCATCTTTATCTCAGTTCTCATTCTCAAAATTAAGATATGGAGTATGTGGAGAAGAAAAAATGACCTGATGTGGCAGGAGGGGGAAGGGACCTTGAATAAGGATATACAGGGATGGAAAAAAAAATTCAGAGGGAAAGCTGAACACAAAGTAAATATATGTGTAGCAATCTTATTTGCATTATCACCCATGATAAGTCATGCTTATGATTTTTATCTTCTTTATAGTTATTATGAAATTATCAGCATTTTAAATTCATTTTACTGTTTTTCTTGATAAATAAAAAATAAACTAAAAAAAATGTTTTTCCAGGGAAACCTGGTTGAGTTCCCAGCACCTATGTTCAAACTTATACTTCCCCTTGACTTTTGTTTCAGGGGCTCTCTGATTCTCTGCTTTAGACTTCACAAGTACTGCATTTAAGTGGTTTACCTGCAGACAAAACAGTCATATACACAAAGGAAAATAAATGAATCTTTTACTGAAAAAAAGTAAAATCAAGTTTCATGCTTAAATACTCCAATAACTTTCTTCCTGTAGCATAGTCAAACAGAAATTTATCTCAAAATGCATTGAGAATTCTCATTTTTGATCCCCATTATCATTTTTTTCTTATGCTGTCCTTGGAGGAAATCACCATTTGCTGATTATTTCAATGTTCTCTTATGTTTGAATTTAAGATTTTTCATTTTTGTCTCCAAAGCATGTCTCCACAGATATCCAAATGACTGTGTTTTTCACCTCACCAGGCTCTAATCCAGACAGTTGATAGAAGATAACCCAAATAATTATTTTATTCATTGTGTTACTACTCTCAAGTATATTTTTCCTTGCTTTAATTTTCTTTATTTTCTAATTCATCCTGTGACATATATTGTATTTTGTGCTTGCTCTTTTACCATTAATAAGACAAAACAGCTGCTCACAAAATGGTAAAAGATCTTCACCAACCCCACATCTGACAGAGTGCTAATCTGCAAAATACATAAAACACTCAAGAAAATAGACATCAAAATACAAAATAATTAAATTAAAAATGGAACAAAGATATAAATAGATAATTCTTAACAAACAAATCTCAAGTGGACCAAATATACTTAAAAAATTCAGGGGCATCTAAGTTATTTATTAAACATTCTTAGTCATTAGGGAAGGGCGAGTCAAAATGACTGTGAGATATCATCTTACACCTGTCAAAATGCCTAAGATTAAAAACACTGATGACAGGTTATATAGGAGAGGATGTGAGGTAAGGGGAACACTGGTGGGAGAGCAAACTGGAACAGTCATTTGGAAATCAATCTACACTAAGACCCAGTTATACCTACCTTGGGCATATACCCAAAGGATGCTCAATCACACCTCCAGAAGTATTTGCTCAATTATGTTCATAAAAGCATTTTTGTAGGAGCCAAAACCTGCAAACAACCTAAATGGCCCCCACCAAAAAAATAGATAAAGTAAATGTGGTTCATTTACACAGTGGAGTATTACTAAGCTGTAAAAAGAACTAAAAAGAATCATCCTAAGAGAGATATCACAGACATAGAAAGACAAGCATGGTATGTACTCACTCACAAGTGGATATTAGGAGTAAAGTATAGGATGACCAAACTTCAATCCACAGCTACAGAAAGGCTAGATAACAAGAAGAGCCCAAAGAGGAATGCTTGGATTTCCCTGGGAAGGGGAAATAGAAGAAATCTCCTGGGTGAAATGGGTGGAGAGAGGGATGGAAACTTGAGGGAGTGAGTTTGGTTGGCTGTGTGCAGGAGGTGGTTTGGGAACAGGACATAGGGGTACAGTAGCAAAAGAGATGTCTTGATGGATACCAATTTTAGTCTTATGGAGAAATCTGGTACCAGGGAAAGCCCCAGGAATCCACAAAAATGATTCCAGCTAAGAGTCCTGGCAATACTGGAGAGCATGCCTGAACTAGCCATGTACTGTAATCACATTGGTGACTACCATAATTATCATCACAGAGGCTTTCTTCAGTAATGGACTGAAGCAGATGGAGAGATCCACAGCCAAGCACTGAGTCCTGCTGAAGAAAGGGAGGGAGAATTGTGTGAGCCAAGGACTCAAGATCATGGGGGAACCCACAGAAACAGCTGACCTGATCTTTGGGGAGTACAAGGACTCAGGACCAACAGTTAGCAAGCTTTCATGGGACCAGTCTAGGCTCTCTGCATGAGTGTGACAGTTTCGTAGCTTGGTCCATTTGTTATGGTCCTAGCAGTGAAAGTAGTTCCTGTCTCTAGTGCTTAGCTGGCTTTTGTGAATCTGTTCCCCATGCTGGATTACCTTGCCCAGTCTTGGCGCCAGGGGAGAAGCTGGGTCCTGATTCAACTTGATGTGTCATGATTTTTTTCAAATCCATGATAGGTCTGCCACTTTCTGAATAGAGACAGGATTCTATGGGTAGGGGAGTAGATGAGAGATGGGGAGGGGGACAGAAGAGGGAGAAGAAACTATGGTCTGTATATAAAATAAATGAAAAGTATTAATTAAAATAAAAATTTAAAAAGTATAAACATGAGTAAAGGGGTTTTATCAATTTTGACAACCAAAAGATGTCTTCTAAAACTTTATTTTAAGCAAGGAGTTGTTTAATAATAAGTAAAATGAATAAGAAAGTAAATGTACTCTAATCTACAATAACACACAATTTGATTATTTGTGTCTAAAATGTCCCCTAAACTATATGGGTTGAAAGCTTGGTTCCATTAAATAGTGTTCACATTTATTTATTTTTTTCTGTATATTTATTATTATTATTATGAACAAAGAAGTCACCCTTTCTATCCCTGTATATCATTATTCAAGGTCCCTTCCCCCTCCCGCCACAGTAGGTCATTTTTTCTTCTCCACAACTCCCCATCCCCTCCCTGGGCAGGGAGAAGACAGTCCTATGGTCCCACTGACCCAATATTGCTTAGTTCAGTCTGCACTACTGGCAGATCCAGTTTTCTCCCCCCTCCCTCAAGAGTGAGTTAGGTGTTCCGTTAGGTGGAGTGGGATCCAAAGAGTCAGTCCAGGGTATTTCTGATCACAAGTTGTTCAGTGGTTGTGGTTTGCAGCTTGGGCATGCTTGACTTTTTTCTTGTTTGTTTGTTTGTTTAGAGACTACTAATGATTGAGTACATGCCCTGCTTATCTTTCTGAGTTTGTGATACCTCGCTCATGAGAATATTCTCCAAGTCCATCCATTTGCCTGCGAATTTTAGATATCATTTTTTTCTTACTGCTGAGTAGTACTCCATTGTGTAGATGTACCACAGTTTGTTAATCTATTCTTCAGTTGAGGGACATCTAGGTTGTTTCCAGGTTCTTGCTATTACAAATAATGCTGCTATGAACATAGTTGAGCTAATGCTTTTGGAGTATGACTGTGTATCATTAGGGTATACACCCAAAAGTGGTATTGCTGGGTCCTTGGCGAGATTGATTTTCAATTTTCTGAGAAACCACCATACTGCTTTCCAAAGTGGCTGAACAAGCTTACATTCCCACCAGCAATGGAGGAGTGTTCCCCTTGCTCTGCATCCTCTCCAACATAGGCTGCCATCTGTACCTTCTATCTTAGCCAATCTAACAGGTGTTAGGTGGTATCTCAAAGTTGTTTTGATTTGCATTTCTCTGATGGCTAAAGATGATGAGCACTTTTTCAGGTGCCTTTCAGCCATTCATAATTGCTCTGCTGAAAATTCCCTTTTTAGATCTGA
This sequence comes from Sigmodon hispidus, assembly GCA_004025045.1. Lineage (NCBI taxonomy): Eukaryota > Metazoa > Chordata > Mammalia > Rodentia > Cricetidae > Sigmodon > Sigmodon hispidus. The sequence continues at coordinate 21,765 of PVIH01007833.1, forward strand.
ACCCCATTTTTTGATTGGGTTATTCAAGGTTTTGGGCTCTAGATTCTTGAGCTCTTTATATATCTTAGAGATCAGTCCTCTATCACTTGTAGGGTTGGTAAAAATCTTTTCCCATTCTGTAGGCTGTCGTTTTGTCCTATTGACAGTGTCCTTGGCTTTACAGAAGCTTCCTAGCTTCAGGAGATCCCACTTTTTGATTGTTGGTCTTAGTGTCTGTGCCACTGGTGTTATATTTAGGAAGTGGTCGCCTGGGCCAATTCGTAGAAGTGTATTTCCCACTTTCTCTTCTATCAAGTTTAAAGTGGCTGGGTTTATGTTGAGGTCTTTGATCTACTTGGATCTGAGTTTTGTGCAGGGTGACAGGCTGAGATCTATTTGCATTTTTCTACACACTTCCATCCAGCTATGCCAACACCATTTGTTAAATATACTATCTTATTTTCCATTGAATGTTTTGGGCCTCTTTGTCAAAGATCAGGTGTTCATAGGTTTTTGGGTTAATGTCTGGATCCTCAATTCTATTCCATTGATCCACAAGTCTGTTTTTATGCCAGTACCAGGCTGCTTTTATAACTGTAGCTCTATAGTATAACTTGAAGTCAGGGATGATGATACCTCCTGAGGTTCTTTTGTTGAGTAAAATTGTTTTTGCAATCCTGGCTTTCCTGTTATTCCAAATTAAATTGAGTATTGTTCTTTCAAGGTCCAAAAAATATTGTGTTGGAATTTTGATGGGCAGTGCACTTAATCTGTAGATTGCCTTTGGTAGAATTGCCATTTTTACTATGTTGATCCTACCAATCCAGGAACATGGGAGAGCTTTCCATTTTCTGATATCCTCTTCAATTTCTTTCTTCAATGATTTAAATTTTTTTTCAAATAGGTCTGTTACTTCTTTGGCTATAGTTACTCCAAGGTATTTAATACTATTTGCAGCTTTGAGAATATAATTGAATCATGAGGACTCTAATTTAATCAGTGAATAAATCCACTGATAAATTAGTAGTTTGATGGGCTACCTGGAATTTGTAGAAATTTAAGATTGTAGCCTTAATTGGAAGAAATAAGTCAGGAGTGCTGGAGATGCTGCTTTGATATGCTAGACCTTTGCTTACTTTCTTTATTTGTTCAACCGTAAGATGAGCAACCTACAGCCACATACTTCTTCACCATGATGTTTTGCCTGTTCAGAGGCCAGGTACAGTGGTTCCAGCTGACAATGGTCTGAAATCTCTACAGCTGAGGGCTCAAATAAATCTTTACTTCTTTGAATGGTTTACATTTCTTATTTTCACACAACACAGATAAGGCAAAGAACACCTTAAACAACACATTATCTCAATAAACTTATTGACTTGAATATAATTGCATGTGAACTGATTATTCTGCTTGAGAAGCATCTCATCCCACTACCGTCTGCTTCAAGACCTCTGTTGCTACCTACGCTGGAAAACCTGAAGCCCTTCCAGGAAAGTGGGGATCAGAAGAGCTTCTGTTTTCCAAATAGCTTTCTGACTCTTAGCATCTGTTATTTGCACTACCTGTTAGAACATGGCAGCATGCTCTCATAATTGTCTCCCTCTCTTACCATAATGCAAAGTTCACTAGAATAGTAACTGTGCCTTCTTTATTTTTGACAAGAAAGCATAGAGAACAAGAAGATAATAAATATTTGTCAAATACAGTAATTAATTATTCAACAATGCAGATTTATACATCAGCCTATGACTTTTCAGGAATGCTGAATAGGAACAAAATGCAAAAATGACAATAAGTTAAAGTAAGCCAACAGGTCATATTTTTTACCATTGGTTAAATTTATTTGTTTTGTGAATTTTATTTCCAAAATACAATGAGAAATAGAAAGTAAAATGAAAACCGTCTAGTGGAATATGAAAAGGCAAGTCTCTGTCAGATTGGGAATCAATTTTTCCTTGCCAATAAATGTTTGGTTGGAACACAGCAGTAGAAATGGCTGTTCGAAGATATCTATGTTGCTTAACTAATGAGATCTGGGTCAAAGGTGAGAGCAATTTTCAAACTGCAACACACAATTTTGCCTCAGAAATTGTAACAATGATTGTTACTAGTCTTATTGGGACATGCTTGTCTAACTTTAAATACTTACCCAAGCAGACTACACAGGTGTGAGGGTCCTTGGAAATATCTCTTTTTAATAAAGTACAGGTGTGAATATAAGAGTGCATGCTGGAAATTTTGTAAATCTCTGACTCTCAGATGAGCAACAGACTCAGCTGCTGAAGCAAGGGGTGGGAGATGGGGAACTATCACCAAGATCTGGAAAAACCACAGCCACTATATTAGAAACCATGATGCACTCCTAATACATTCAAGATCTATCAGATACAGACTGATAAGCAAGATACTGTTGCCCATCCTATCTGTTCAGAAAAAATAAATATGCCTAGAAACTTCAACCACTTACATTCTCAAAAACAACTGTAATTCATTAATAAAGAGGAGAATTGAGAAGTGATAAGAAGTAGAATAAAATAAAATTATGTTTTTTAAAAAAAACCTGATTTATAATAAATAAAAAACTAAAGTAATATTACTGTAAAAATTTAAAAGCATGCAAGATAACTTGTCTTTAGGACATAGCTTAATGGGTAAAATATAGTTTTGTAACAAATACTAGATTTCAAAAACCATGGTGCTTCTGGTAGTTTGAATGTAATTGACCCCCATAATCTCAGAGGGAGTGGAACAATTAAGAAGTGTGGCTTTCTCAGAGCGGGTATGGTCTTATTGGGAGAAGTTTCCCACTCTTGAGGTGGGTTTGGGGTTTTTCTGTGCTCGGGATACTTCCCAGTGCCTCAGTCAACTTCCAGCACCATGTCTGGCTGCATACTGACATGCTTTTCACCATGGTGATAATGGGCTGAACCCCTGAACTCTCTGAAGTTAGTCACTCTCAATTTTTCCTTTATAAAATTTGCCGTGGTCATCTTATCTCTTCGCAGCAGTAAAAACCCTGACAAAGAGACTACTCTTCATAGCAGTCAAAAACTAATTATTTGACCCTAGAAATCTTGTTGACTGTTTGGAAGTTCAGAGATAATTTTTTATGTGTGGTTTTGGAAAGTGTATTAGCCAAAATGGTTGGTAATATTTGTTTTTCATTATTGTGGAAAAATTGTACTAAGGGTACAATTTGGGAAATACTTAAAAGACAGAAGACATAGAATGGTACTAAAAATAAATCATGCCGTGTTTTTAATCACCAGTGAGTTACCAAAATTCACTCTAAAAATTTCTACTAAGAAGTCCATGTTCTAGCTACCAATGCTTTTTGTTCTGTTCAGTAGCTTTTTTCTTTTCTTTTTTTTTTTTTGAAAATTATATGTAAATACAAACATACTTTTTGTATGTGAGTTCTTTCATTCAACATGATGTTGTTTATGCTAAGTAGTATTCCACTAATGTATATTTCAATTTAGTTAAAATTGTAACAACTTTCACAAGTTGGAGATATTTAGCTTGTTTTGAATAAGTGAAGCTCCTGTGAACATTTGAGCAAAAGACTTTATTTTCATTATCCTTGGCTAAATGGCTCATACTAGAATCACTAGGTCATATGATAGATGGATATTTGTGCATTCACATTTCTTACTTATATAAGAAACTATCAAACACCAGTCCTCTGTTGGGAAATGTTACATTACCCTTAGCAGCTGCCAAAGTACTAGCTGCTACAAGTTTTGATTGTCATTTGCTTTCATGAACTATTTTATGTGTTTAAATTTTTGTCCTAATGTGTATGTGGCAATATCTGTGTACATTTTCAATTCTATTTTTGAAATAATTAACAATGTAAAATATCTCATATAATTAATTGCTCCCTATTTATTTTTGCTAAAATGTCTGCTAGAAAGCTTGTTCATGTTTAAAATGGATATTTAGTTTTATAGTTTTGAATTTTAACAGTTCTTTGCATATTTTAGGTACACACTTTTAATAAAATATTTACTTTACAAATATTTTCTCTCATTATAGCACTTTGATATATAATCAAGTTATACTTTTTATGAGTACTGAAAGCATTTTGTAGATTCCTTAGTTTATTATCCATCAGTTATCATAAATTCCAGGAATAATGACAGTTTGATTCTTTTTGTTTTTGACATATGTTTTTGTTTCTTGATTTGTCCTGTTGATAATAACTGTTAATGCTATATATTATTTTAAAAACTAATTATTTGACCCTAATTAAATTTTTATGACATAGATATTTTGTTAGATAATATTTACTAAATGGATAGCATTTCATAATTAGTTACAAAACTATAATTTACTATTCTATTTGTCAAATTGATTTTTCTATATTTATTGAAATCATATAATTTTTCAATACTTTTTATGTATTTCTGGATTTAGTTTAAACATTCTGACTGTGTGCATGAGAGGTAATACTCTGTATATTTACTTCCATTTTTTACTTTCATGTAATAGCCTTTTTTATCAGTAAAATCTTAATTTTATTACATGAGAAAAGCACTTCCTGGTTTTAGATATACTTAAATAGTATTACAGTTATTTATTGTCCAAATTTCTGAGACAAGACACAAGTGAGGATATCTATACATGTCTTCCTTGGTTGTAAACAACTTAAATATAAATTCCACTTAATATATGAATCTTTATTCTGATTTTACTTCTTTATTAAATCTTATATCTTTTATCTTTCTATAAATATAAATATAATATATACTTTTAACAAATATACAGTCTTTCACAAAGTTCTTCTCTTATGAAATTATCCATTATTTCTGAGACTTTTACACATGTATTATGATATATGATTGTAACTGGCTCCCAGTTCTCCTATCCAAATCTCACTTAGCCACCTAACATGACTCTTTCCAAACTTCAAGTCTTTTTTTTAATAACATAACTAAATTCATTCAGGACTACCCATATGTCCATAGATCTGAGGTCATCCACTAGATCATGCAAAATCTACTAGTGGCCATGTTCTTAATAAAGAATCAGTTTCCAGTTCCCCAGAAACTACCCACTGTTTTTAGTGCCTCAGAATTAGGTGGGTTCCTGAAACCATTTTCCCCACCTTCATGACAATCTTGGCTGATTTGATTTTGAACAGGTCATGTGCAAGTAATCCCTGAGCACTGGTTTCTTATCCTTCACACTTTTACTAGTTATTCATGTCTTTATTGATTTGTGCCTATAGTAAAAGCAAGTTTCTATGACCAATGTTAGTAACAACTCAGTTCTATGAATATAAGCAGAAATATATAGAAGGCACTTTGACAGCAAAGGAATTAACAAAATGGCACTAACAGGTTATAGCCTAGGGCATATGATATTTGCATTGCCTTTTGTCTTTGCTTTGATAATTCTATATTTTGATAACTGTTAGTTTATTTAATTTTTCCCAAAAATTAGTTAAAAGTTTTATTAAAACAATATAGAATAATTAATAAAAATGATGCTAACTATAAATAAGAAAGGCTAAATAATAAAGTTTTAAATGAAATAGGTCTTGTGAGTCTTAAAAGAGTAGATAAAATTATTCAGCTGAATTATAATTTACTTGCTGTGAATTTATCAATATTCATTTTGCCTGTATCTACTTTAAAAGGGGCTTTGAAGGCAAAATAGTGTTAAGGATTAAAACAATGACAGCTTAATCAATAACAATACGTTATCCATATAACTTAAGGAAAACTCTGCAAATGAAAAGCAGGGAAGAGTCACATACCTGAAGACTGAGTAAATAACCAAATGTATGCTTTACTTCACTAGTATTAAAAGCAGTTATGAAGACTCAGAGCTACAATCAGGATGATAGTAAAGGCAGAGCTAAATATCACTAATTAACAACTCTAGTATGGTAAAAACATACTAAAAATAGTATTGTTGCTGTTGCTCTGTGTTAGATACAGTTTCTGAGAAACCAGTAACATTCTCAGTTGAATTCTTGAAAAGTTCAGGAACTGCGTATAGGATGAAATTAACTATAGGGATGTAGGGAGAACAACATACCTTCTTAATTGTCTTTGTAATAGTTACACTTTCATGGACAAAATTCTCATACCACTCAAGTGTTACCAAATAACACCCCAGGATAAAACATTTAGATACAACACAGTTCTAAAACTCTTTCTTAACTTTATAAGTGACATTGATCTATAGTTTTTTATTTTGAAATTATTGGCTAATAACATTCTGGTCACAAAAATCTTCACTGGCCAGTCTGCTTTGCCTTCTCTCCATTCTTTCCTTAGGGTGATGCATCAAGCAAGAAGATGGCTGTCAGGGTCAGGACCTTCATGTTTTTGCCAGTAAAATTATGAAAAAAACCAAGTTGGCTTTTGTCAATGCTTTCTCAGATAGATTCATAGCACTATGTTGAAATGTGGGATGGTTTTTGTGATAGTGAATGTTATAAAACAAATTCCAGTTAGCTGATAACCATTATTCACTATCTATGTATTTTGGACAAATTAATTCACTTTCTGCTTTTTAGATTATCAATATTAATACCTGACACACAAGGCTGATTATAATTACAAATTAGATAAACTAAATTTGGTATCTCAGGTTCCAATGCAAACAGGCAATATAAATTTATTTCCTACTTTCTTTACTTATGAACAAAACCAATCTGGTCATTCCACTACTTCAGAAATAAAAAATCCACAATCTCTACAATCTTTCCAAAATTAGAAAGTCTAACAACTTTATTTTGGTTTGTCTTTTTCCATTTGTATACAACAGAGTTATCATAATTCTTTATGAACTTTCTGCTAAAATGCCTAACACCATATTTCAGTACATATTTTTCCTAAAAGGACACCAGTAATTTCAGAGGAGTTCTAAATCTTCACAGAAAATGAATACATTGAACAATGAAACTAAATAAAACATAATTAATAGGAAAAAATCCAGTTCTTCTACTGCTCTTTATCTGAGTAACAAAAATTAAATTCCCAAGACTTGGAAACTCTGCAAGGTATAAATATGTTTATATATTTACTATGTTTTTAAGAAACTAAACCTATCTAGGAACATTTTGCATATTTATGCACAAGTCCTGACGTTTCCATGACTTTGCAGTTTGCTATTAACATTTTGTGTAGACTTTGTCCTGGCTAAAGATATATGAACACATTTTGCCTAGAGCCCAAATGCTGCCCAGGCTTTTCTTTTGCATAATAGACAGATCTTTCTTTTGAAACTGTTTTCCCTAAGATATTATAGAATTCATATAATACATACATATATGCATTTCTGGTTAGCAAGAAACCCATGCTCTATCAAATATCAACCAAGTGAGATGATACACTAAAATTTTCCAGTTATCTTGGTTTTCCTTACTAAAGAGGAAACGAAGCCATTTTCTCTCCCTAAAAACTAACTTGGAATTCCTATCTAGATAGATAAGAGCCTTAGAAATTAACCACTAATCCAATCAGTAAATGAAAAAAAATCACTAAAGAAAAGTCATGTCAGATCCACTAAAGAGGTGACATTCACATTAACATGCTTTCTTCAAAACTGAAGAGACAGGCAGGTAAGTACAGAGAATCACACATAACCAGATCTAAAAGCCCAGGTAACAATCACAACTGGAACCATCACTATTTTGAAATTATGTGAATTATATTTGATGAGTTGTTTAACATGTCAGATACTTAAAAACTCTAGTGTAAAAGACTAAAGCAGAAGGAAGGACATAGTTTTTTTATGGTTTGTTTGTTTGTTTGTTTAGATTATCTTCAGTAATTTACTAAGTTTAATATTAAATATTATTATTGAGGAGAGAAAGAGACCATTCTGAAGTACATTTCTTCTCAACCACAATACTTAACTAGAATTTAACTTGCTAGACCTAATCACAGCATCACTGATACATAGGAAAAAACAGCTGTGGGCATATCTACACATATAAGTCAGGGAGGAGACACTTGTGCATATTTAATTTGGTTAAAAAGGGGGCATGTTAAAGGACAAATATACATTTTGATAGTTCCAGAATAATAATTAATGTAATAATGTTAGACTCAGACATGAACAATATGTTGGAATTTTCAGACAAGTATTTTAGCTAGGTAAAGTGAATTATATTAAGGAACTGGTGAGCAATGTTAAACATAAAAGTTGTAAGAAAAGTAAGAGAAAAACCAAAACCAAAATGATGAATATCAATCACTATTTAAAAAAAAAATACTTGCTTTGAGCGGCCAATTACTTGGCAGACACAGAAAAACACAAAATATTTGACTCAAAGTACATCTCACAGAAGACTTCAAAGCTCAAAAGATAAAATTCAAATGAGAGAGGAGGAGCAACAGGTAAAGACAAACCTATGATATATTCATAATGGGATCTCAGAGTAGAAGGAAGTGAAGAAAGATAAAGAATGGGTTATAAGGAGAGTATACGGGGCGGGGGCTGAAAAAAGTGGGAAAGAACAGAGGGGGTAGGGAAATACTTGAAACAAAAATTACTGAGAAAAATTACCCCCCCACACACACACACACACAAAGAAAGTTAAGCTCCAAGCTACATGTGAAGGATTCTAAGACACGAAGGAAAATAAATGCCAAGAATGCCTTTCCAAGTTTTAGGCATTCAAAGAAAATAAGTGATGTAGTTTGTTTGCTTTTTTGATTTTGTTTATTTATTTGTTTGTTTGATTTTCTATTTGAGGGCCCACACTCAGCTTCTAAATAGATACATGGAGATTTTCTTACTCTTACTTAGGTAGGAATGCTAGGCCTTAGCTTGTCTTTTTCTAGCCAGCTTTTCTAACTTAAATTATCTTGTCTCTGTTGGCATTTAGGCATCTTTACTGGCCTGCCCTTAGGGTCCTGACAAGATATATCCTCATCTGCAGCCACTAAGAGTACCCCCTGTGCACATTTGCTATCTTCCTGTATAAAAGCCAAACTGCCCACCTCCCATCTCACTTTCTCTTTCTCTTCCTTTGCTCTTATCCTTAGTGGCCAGTCTCTGCCCACTTCGCTATCTCTTCCCTCTTCTCCCTTCAATAAACCTCCCATATTATCTCTGTTGTATCGTTTAATTCCTTTGAGCAACTTTTAAAATACAACATTAATCTTGATAGCTTTTTCCCCCAGGCCTCTCCTTCTTCAAAATGTTAGCTGGGTTAAAGTTGACCAGAAAATTCTAATGACTCCTGCCATTTGCCACTGTATTTGTCAAAGAGTGGTACTTGGAAGGACTGATCCAAAAAATGTATGAGTTATTTGTCTATAGCTAATACCAAAATAACTCAAGAACATATTGCCAGAAAATGAGCGTTTATTATATTCGTGAACTCTGTGGTTCAGAATTAAGACAGCTCAGTGGAGATGTCAGCCACTGTCCTCAATGTCTGTGACATGAAGAATGAAGCTCCTGGATTAGAGTAACAAAATGAATGTGGATTGAAATGCCTGGAGCTAGCTGAGATGTGGAAGTCCCTGGCTTTAATTCCAGCACTCAGAAGGGAATGCAGAGGCAGGCCCATTTCTGAGTTTGAGTCCTGTCGGGTATAAAGAGTAAGTTCAAGGAATACACAAAGAGACTTTGTCTATATCACTTAAGAGAGAGTGACTGGAAGAGATGGGAGGGGGAAGGGAGTTTGAACAAGGGTATACATGGATAAAAAATATGACTTTATTCATAATAAAAAAGAAACCTTGTCTGAAAAGAAAGAAAGAAACAAAGAAAAAAAGAAAGAGAGGTAAAAGAAGACAAAAGAAAATACTCAGAGCTAGAGATTCTAAGTCTCCGTTATTCACTTGTACGGATGCCCCCAGTTAAAGTTATTCAAGTGTCCTCAGCTAATCTACCAAGAAGAGATGTTATGCATGACCTCTTTATGTTACTTCCTCTTCTCACAGCACGGAAATTGATTAAGATGGAATAGCTCAAGAAGCATCCAGAAAGGGACAGCCATCTGACAAGTGAAAAAAGCAATATAAATGTGATCCAGTCACTCAAGTTTTATGCAGCACTTTTTTTTTTTCACTCTTTGTGACTCTGGGAGAGAAGAGCTTCCTTAATGTTCAAAGGGAGGAGGCATAGACATGAACTTGACTAAAGCACAACTCCAACATTTAAAACTATGGTTTAAAGTTACCATCTGTATTTTCATTGGCATTAAATTTGAAGTCAGAATCTAGGTGAGCAGAGATAGTAACATTTTAGGAAGTTGCTGGGAAAATCTAAAATTGACAATTCCTAGTGCTTTTGAGAACGACTAGGGAGACCTTTGCCATTACTTTGAATTTCTGCATATAAATATCTTGGACATAAAATTTCAGACATTGAAAATAGAAAATTATAGCAGTTTTTTTCAACTCATTCAAAATCCTGAATCTGAGAGCAGTATCCTATAAGATGAGAGGCTGAGTGAAGAATACTGGAATAAATTCAAAACTAGCCTGGGCTAAAAAAGGACTAATGACCAAAATGGCTAAAGAGTGAGACTCTTTCAAACAACAATAGTAACAACTATAAAACCTAAACCTTCAGCAGGTTCGAAAGAGTTCTACAGTTTTATTAAACACTAGTGACTTTGCAGCAAATATAACCTCTAAAATGGTATTTTATGAAGGTATTTAATATTGAATAGTCTCATATAATTGTACAGTATGTTACCAGGTTTTCACCAAAATCAGACAAAATTTCTTTTTCCCTTTATTGCAAAGAATTTTTTTTAGAAAAGGAAGAAGATGATATTAAATATACAAGTAGTACATTAGTTGGAACCAGTTGGTAGCATCCCTAGAGCTAACAGAAGTAAACACATGAAAAGATAGGAATCATGAAGAGTCAAAAGCAAAAACAAAACAATAAAACAAACTAGAACAATGGATCAAATGTTAAACAGCAATGCAAAAAGAGAATAGCAGCTCTGCTCTTGCTGCAGAGGAATCTTAATCCTGTTTCCTAAATAAACATTGAGACAACTGAGATATTGTTTTTACTGGGACCACGTCAATCAATCAGAAATAAATTTTATTATTGAAAATAAATAGCTAATAAGAAACTTTTGTAAATTTTTATGGTGATTTAAAAAAATCAGGATATTTATGCACTAAAGTAGCAATGGTTTCCTACAGTTGCCTGTTAGTAAGTCCTCTTCATGGTTGTGACATGGTCTTTATTTTTTATTTCTAAGTTTTGTAAACTGTGCTTTGACCATATTCATCCTCTCCCTAACTATTCTCAGATATATACACTTTACTCATTGAACATTGCATTCATACTCCCAAGGCGGGACTGACCTACCAGCAGCAATATTTAGACAGATAAAACAAACTGTCTCTCAGGTGTTTTCAATTGCCAATAGCTCATCAGCTAAGAATGAAAATTCACGTTTATACACCTGCCCCGTTTCATGGTAGGACTTGGTCTGGCTTGAGCTTTCTTAGAATTTGTACATACTGTAATAATTGCTATGAGTTCAATTGTGAAGTTTATTTTTTTCTTGTTGTCTCCTTTGGCTGTTACAGTCTTTCTGTCTCATCTTTTTTTTTTTTTTTTTTTTCTGTGTAGTCATTGTGTCATTTAATTTTACATGGCCAACCTTGAAAATGTCAATCTTAAACATTGTTACTGAGCACTGCACTCACTGCAGTGAGAATGTGTTAATTTGTCACCTCAGATAATTACATGGCTGCTACTTCTATGCTGAAGCACGCTTTTGAAACACTGTAGTTATTCAATATTTACAATGTTTATCATTTAAACTCCATGTAAAAGCACAAGTATGACTGTCTGACTTTAATAAAACACCATACTTGGAATTTCCCCCCCACATAAAATGTAATATACTACATTTTTGATAACCAACATTTTGAAAGTTTTAAAAATATGTGTTAATGTGACCACCAACAGTCACTCAAGGAATTTCTATGATTCTGTTCCTCATTTAGGTTGCAAACTTTCAGTTTGGCTTCAGTTTCTTTAACAGAGAGAGAAATAAGTGTTTCTTCCACAACGATTCCCACATCATGTATCATCTTATGCAATGATCCCTAAGCCTTGGGAAGAGGTTTCATGATATAAATGATACTAGGCTTTCAAAGTCTACAAGCTCTTACTTTATGCATCTTGACACTTTGTGAAACTTTGTATACGTTAATCACCATCTACTTCAAATTGAAGTTTCTTTATTGGACATTGTGAAATGCAATAGGATATGGGTGTAATAATAAAGCATTAAGAATCAGTTTCAAACTATGTCTGTTTAGCACCATAATAGTAGTAGGTTCTCTCCTAGGGCCTATGACTTGTCTAATAACATGTGCTTGCCCTAACAGCAATGGGGCCAGACATAGGTTTCCTCTTGTAGTGTGGAAATTAAATCCAATCAAAAAGTACTTGGTTACTCCATGATGTTCAAGTCACTATTTCACTATTTGAACATGTCTTACAGAACCAGTAATTATTGTATTTTGCAGGTTCACAGCTGAGTAAGGTGGCAATTGCTTTTCTCTGATGGTAAGCATGTGACCTTATATAACTATTAAAGTTAGTAAGTAGTAATGAATATTCTATATCAGTACTAGTTTAATACTTCAATCTTCTGTGACTCATGTACCTTTCTTTATCAATAGTGTCTTACTTTTAAGTTCTGTAGGACAACAAATAGCATTAGCAACAGTCTATGGTATATCACTAGCAACAACTCTAGAAGAAGTAACTCATTTCTGTCACTAGGTTTCTATTTGTAGCCTGTGGTGATCCTTCCATAGAGTAATTACATGTGACTTGGTAGTTCATGTCAGATTTGCTATGAACATTTTAAAGGATCTTCTTTGTTTGTGTACAAAAAATTATAGTGACAATTTCCTCATGAAACTCCTTTAGTGTCATTAATAAACTTAGCATAAGTGTAATTATGCAACAGTCTACACTTAAGCCACATTTTTTTTAGGCTTTAGATTCTTTGTTAGTAAGAAGAAAACGTTGATTTGCATGGATTGCTCCAGTTTCTGACTCCAGGGAACTCTCAGAGATGTAGATCTAGTCTAGGATTATTCAACTACTCAAGTCCAAAGCAAGATCTGGAGATACTTCTGACAGTTAAGAATGTTGCTAGGGAGATGTATTTGTTAATGAATAACCTAGGGAAGACTAAATTTATCCCTCTAGGAGATACAAGAATCATGGCAAACTCTCTGACACTCTGGTTGTTACACTCTTTCAACTTCCTCTCCAGAAATATATCTTGATCTTTAGGTGCAATTATTTTGTGAGTATACCCATTAGGAAAGGAGTCCACAACTCTTCATTTTTATTAGCTACAGTTTTCTATATGTCTTTGTCTGTTGCAAAGAGATGTTTCCTTAATGAGAGGTTGTCTTAATGGGAGAACTATACATAGCTGTAGGTATAAGGACAAATATTTAGAATGTAGTTAGTAATTATGATGGTTTGCTAAAGTGGTTGTAGGTTATTCTCCAGATCCATAACTTCATTGGTTTTGGATAGTTATCTAGATTTCCAGTGTCAGGTATGATTTCATTTTTATAACAATATACTGATTAATAAGTTTATATTCAAAAATATATTTGTATGTACACATACATATATACATGTAAAATAATAAAAATGAGGTCATGCATTTGGAAGAGAGAAAGAAAAGTTTGTGGAGAAAAAGGAAAGGGAAAATTATTTAATTGTATTATAGTATCAAACATAAATAACAATAATGAATTGCTGGTAGAATTGCTGATATCGAATAGATACGATTTGGGTAATGTCAAAGGGCAATACACAGGTCACTTCTCACAACAAATGCCCATCCAAAATACTAAGAACTGAGTGAGCAAACCCATGCTTAGAGAGTTCATGATAAGGAACCAAGTAATGTCTGTCTAAATAGCATTTAATAAATATGTGATTATTTCTATTGGCATAGTTTTCTGGTCTGAAATGATGAGTGGATTTAAATTTAGGTAATTGTCTGGTTTCTTGTGGGCTTTTGTAAACAAAGCCTTAATACCTGCCACCAACAATGATATGCAAAGAGCCATTAACTAAACCTCTTTGTGTTTATTAATTTGTGAATGAGGTTGATGGAAACTAACAAGGCAGAAAATGATTGCAAATGTAAATGCCAATGTGCTTAATGACCCGAGGAAACAAGTTCAATTGGAACTTGTCAGATGAAAATTGTTCTGCCAGTTGACCTGTGCATAAGCACAAATAGACTGTGGAAGGCTGGACAAATACTAGAACTAGTCAGGGAATGACTTAATTAAATAAATGACCAGAAATCCTGAATAATAAATGTTTATAGTCATGAAATTATCAGCTCAAATGCTGATCTAAAAAAGCAATTGTGCAGTTATTATAGGCAGAATATGTTTTAAATGTCTACCAATTCTGAGTTTTTCTAGCACAATGATAAAGAAGCTTAGAGGGAGAGGTAGGAGAATTGGGTTCGAACTGCAGCACTTACTAACTTTACTTCCTAATAGATAAAACGGGGTTAAAAATTGGTGTGTCATGCCCCCAGATTTATTGTAACTATTAAAGGGTGCATGAAATAGACAATGCTTAGCCTTCTTAATCGTCTATTTTAAAAAAGAGACAGTGCATACATATCAGGTTCTTGATGATCGTTAATCATAAACCTTTTTCTTATAACCCTGTTTCTCCAGTTTCCAAATTATTGATTTTTTTAATGTTCATATCTGTGGTGATATATTACATATTTAATAAAACCTGAAATATCAGAGACAGCACACAGTCAGATTCTAGGCAGATAGCTCAGGAATTTTTTGATCCTTAAGTACAAGGACAAACAGTTAAGATTATCCTCCTGAGCGAAGTCTCACAAACTCAGAGAGATAAGCAGGGGATGTACTCAAAAGCATATACCTTTAATCCCCACAGGGAAAGCTGGGAGTGGCAACCTACACCCTTAAACCCATAACTCCGGAGACAGAACTTTCTCTGTTTCTGTGAGTTCAAGGCTAGCTACTAAAATAGAGTAGTACACACCTCAGTTCCTAACCTGAATGGGATACAGCTGAGAAGAAGGGTATAAAAGGCCCCTTAAGGAGCCCAGCAGACGCAGAAGAGATCAACAGAAGTGACCAAGAGTGAGGCTGAGGAAGTCGCAAGACAGCTGGGTGAGAATTCACTGTGCTGCTTCCTTTCCCTGATATTTCAGCAGTTCCCTGATATTTGGCTCAGAATCTTCTTTTTGTACAATCCGAATTTGTGCACCTACACATACTTTATTGGGCCTTCAACAGTATGCTGGTGTAAGACATGCATTAAAACTATATTCACCAGTTATATGTTATCTATTCAACAGCGAGTGTTATTCATTCTCCTGCTATGTATTAAAAACATTCCACTTACAATGTTTTTTAAAAAGTGATGCTTAAATTTAGTTTAATATATATAGGCTTAAGAACATGATCTTATATGTCTAGTTGATATTGTGAAAAAAATCTAAATTTTGAAGTTCCAGAAATGAAATTTTTATTCATTTTGCTGGAGACTAAATTCCATAGGATTTCTGAACCTTTGATTAACAATACAGAGATAATAGTAGATTAGTTATTCAGAATTATGAGTAGTATTAAACAAATAGGAATAATCAAATTAATGGGCTTATATTGATTATCATAGCAATTTATGTGCATATGTAAACTTCTGAAATGATACCTGATACCAAAGAAGGGTTTAAAACTATTCAACTCTTTTCTATCTTTTGTACTCATGGAAAACTAATGAAAATGTACAAATGACAATATGGAGGAAACATTTAGGTAAGAATTTCATATTGCTTGAGCATTTTAATAAGTCCTGTTTACCAAGAGACAGGAGGAAGATGTGGGATTTGTATTAAATAAATGTATACAAACATTGAGATACTGAAATATCAGAAACCTAAGACCAATGGGAAATAGCCATTTGTCATACATAGATAGGCAGGAGAGGACCCAGAGCGACACCTAAAGAATTGCAGTATTAAGTGAGTTATAACCACAATAATGTTACCAGGAAATACAAATTAATATTTTGTGAGACAAAGATTTTACTATGCAGAAAATATAGGAGGAAGAGGCATCAGCTGTGCCAGGGAAGGCCAAAAAGACCACACAACTTACAAGTCAGATTTGTTCCCTGTCTCTCTTTTTCTTTTCTTTCCCCCTCTGCCCTTGCTGTTTCTTTTCTAGACTGAGTCTGGGGAGAACGTATGCAATCTGTCCCTGCTTCTGTCACTCTGCCTTCCTTTGGTTCAATGTTTTCCTTTAACCCTCCATAGAGTAAAACAGTTTTACAACTGTTCTCAGTCTTAGAAACAATTACCATCCTTATTTTTATTAAAAACAAAATATTAGGAAGACATCACTATTCTCCTCTTCTAAGAAACATTGGAAGTGAGATAGAAGAACATAGCTGTATCCAGAATCAAATGCACAGAGTTAAACACCTCCTAGAAGACACAGTTAACAGCTGTGACCTGAAGAACCCAGACAATATTTTTCCTGTCCCTTCCTCCTCCTTACACCTTATAGTAACCCTTCAATCTCTATGCTCCCCAACCTTCATCCCCTCCCCCAAAAAGGGCAAGAAATCTCAAGGTGAATCAGTTCAGCATCCACTCATGGCAAGTCGGATTCCTTCATCCTAATTTCAACACTGGCTTAGGTGTCCCTCTGAAGTAAATGGGCTCCAAAGTGCCAGTCCATACACAGAAACACAGTCAGATCTCTCCCCTTGAGGCTCCACGTACTGCCAGTTGGTTGGTTATCCTTGGAGGGCCTAGTTCCTTTTCCAAATGGTTCCCCGATGGCTGTTCTTGCTTCACTGAACTCTGCAGAACTCCAGCCAGCTATCACTGTGAGAATTTTCTTCATAATCCCTATCCCCTTGCTCATATGGACTCTCCTCCACTGCTCTCAGCTGGACCAGGAACTCAGCCTAGTGCTCAGCCATGTTTCCCTGCCTCTACCTCTGTTTATTGTTGGGTGATTAACAAACTGTGGTACATCTACACAATGGAGCACTACTCGTCAGAAAAAAATAATATTCTAAAATTTGCAAGCAAATGGATGGGTTTGAAGAATATCCTCCTGAGTGAGGTATCACAAACCCAGAAAGATGAGCTTGGGATGTACTCACTCTTTAATGGACTTTACACAAAGAGCAAAGAACACCCATGCTGCAAACCACAACCCCTGAACACCTTGGGATCTGAAGGAAATTAAGAGAGACATCCAGGGATTCCCCTAGGAAGAGAAAACAGAGAAGATCTCCCTAGCTAAATGGGAGCATAAGGGGCTGCAACCAGGAAGGGGTGGGAATAAATCATGAGAGAAGAAGATGATTGAGTGAGAGGTGCAACAAAGAGGAGAAAAAGAAGAGAGATAGAGAGCTTAGTAAAGGAAGCCAATGTGAGGTTGGAAAAAGACCAGATGCTAGGGAAACCTCCAAGAACTTACAGGATGTCCCTGGCTAAGTCTCTAACCAATAGTGAAGGTATTGCCTAGACTTGATTTCCTCTATAATCAATTGAATACTCACCCTAAATGCCATCACAGAACTTACACCTAGACAACTTAAAAAAAACAAACAAACAAACAAACAAAAAAATCAACTCACCTAGGATTCAGCCTATTGCCAATTACAGTTTTTTATTTAAAAGAATTTTTCATTTTCCATACCAACCGCAGTGCCCCCTCCGTCCCCTCCTTCCACTCACTCTACAGCTTCCCCTACCTCAGCCCTCCCCATCTATTTCTCAGAGAGAGTAAGGATTCCCATGAGGAGTCAACAAAGTTTGGTACATTAAATTGAGGCAGGACTAAACCTCTCCTCATTGTTTCAAGGCTGAGCAAGTTATCCCTCTACAGAAAATGGGCTCCAACAACCAGTTCATTCTCTAGGGATAAGTCCTTGTCCCACAAATTGTGTAAGCCACACAACTGTCATCTACATTCAGAAGGCCTAGTTCAGTCCCATGCAGGTTTTCCAGCTGTCAATCCACAATCAGTGTGTTTCCAGTAGTTTAGGTCAGCTGTTTCTGTGGTTTTCCCCATATTAATTGTCACCACAGAACCTTCATCCAGCAGCTGATGAAAGCAGATTCAGAGATCCACAGCTAAGCACTGGACTGAGCTCCCACACTAGCCAAAGAGAGGAAGGACAGATTATATGAACAAAGGGGTCAAGATCAGGATGAGGGCAGATATTGTATTATAATTTAATAAAATAATGACTACAAATAGCCATGCCTGCACATAACATGGAACAGATATAAATAAAATGTTCATCACTATTATTTATTTTATAATAGATTCCCAAATATTTTCATATCCAAGTAAGTCCCAAAATATTTATATCCCAAATATATAGAAAGAGAGTAGTAGAACTTAGTAACATGTTAGAATTGAGGAATTAAAATTTCATATGCATTTATTTTCTGTTTATGCTAAATATTTTATGATTGGTTTCTATCAGTCTATTTCTTGTCATAAGTGGAGATAAAAAACATTACTCTCTTGTTCATTCTTCACACGTTTTTCTAGAAACATCAGAAACAGATTTCTATAAATGTTTTTTTTAAATATACTTATTGACAAAATGTTGTATATGGAGAAAGAATGTTCTTTGTAGAAAGTGGTCAAAATGAATGAGTTTGGATGTGGTTCTGACTGTATGCATCAATTTATAAACAATGATTCAAGAATGTATTTTGGCCAGGTGTGATGGTACAAAACTATATTCCAAGCATTTAGAAAATATATGCATAGAAAATATATGAGAATTAGGAGTTTAAGACCACCTTCAGCTACATGGTGAACTTGCCTGAACTACATAAGTACCTATCTTAAAAATAAACAATGAAAATACCAAAATATATAGTACCTTGTATGTGAAACAGATATAAAATGTACAGAGGATAAGTAGAGAGAACAGAAGGTGTGAGCAAAAGTACAATGGAAATTGCCAAGTTAAGAAAGTGATTTTGCCAAATAAGATAACATGAGATAAATGTATAATAACTGACTCAAATTAAAAAAAAATCTACCAATTAAATTTATTTTCTTCACATTTCAAATGAACCTCCTTTAAGAAAAATAATTTCTTTTTTTTTTATTATGAACAACGAAGTCACACTTTCTATCCTGTATATCCTTATTCAAGGTCCTTTCCCCTCCCAACACATCAGGTCATTCTCTCTTCTCCACAACCCACCATCCTCCCCCCCCCCCCGGGGCAGGTGGCAGGTGGTCCCAAGGTCCCACTGTCCCAATATTGCTTAGTTCTAAGCTAGTAAACATTTAGAATGTACCTCATGCTTTTTGTCAGACATTCACATGACAATACCAAGTAATCAATATTCCTTTGACTTGGCAATGGCCATGCAGAATATTTCTTAAGAAGTGACTGAAGCCAGCAGAATAGCAATTCAAATCAGAAAGCATCTTAAGATGCCTTGAAGGGGACATTACATTCTTAAGATGAAGTGAAATATGTCTGTTTAAGTCATGTTAGTGCAAAAGCAAAACGGTGAAGTGATCTCAGCATGCAGAAGCAGGCAGAGTTTAGCAGAATGCTATAATCAATAGGCAATGGGATAATCTGAACATATATGAAAAATAGATGTAATTATAATGATAATAACTCTAGCAGTTAAGCTAGGAGAAATTTTCTATATGTAAAAGTGTAAAAGACAGAAATTAAGATCCTGATATTTTTAAGGACATAGACACATTCTTTTTACTTTAAAAAATCCAAAGTTTGTTACATTCAAAAGCAACAGTATGGTCTCTGAGTAAAATAGTTATAGAACATGACTTTGAAAATTGTATATAAGATGTCTAGCATAATAGGTGGCACAGAACAATGGTTTCATCAATTTTAGCAGAATGTACGACTATTGATTTTGAATTTTTTTAAATTTTATTTTATTTTTGAATAAAGTCTCATTTTTTATTTATGTATCCTCTTGTTCAAACTCCCTTTATTATGTAACTTCATGTTTGGAAGAGATTATAGATGTCTTTGAAATAATCTTGGTAATGTCATAAAATGAGATATTTCAAACATTGCATTGATTCATTGTCACTTTCATATTTTGTACCCCAATCCTTTTCATTTCCAAGTCACTCCATATCTGTGCTCACCCCTGCAATGCCCCTCAAAAGTAAATTAAAAATAAAGAACCAAAGTCAAACAAACAAAAATGACTTCAATTCTTGCTCCTACATCTTTTCCACCTCTACAACATCTCTTCATTTATCTTAGTGGCATAGGAAACAATGGCATATGACAGAGTATACCCTTTCATTCACTTAGCATTACTTTGAAATGCTCATTGCAATAAGTTATTTTCTAGTTCAAGGCCTCTGGCTTCTGGTATACCACCAATACTAGACTCATTAAAACTCCTGTTGGATATCTTGCTGTTGCCCCCAGTCATGGAAATCCTGTGGCTATGATTTCTTAGGATCAGTTTCTTCATACACTTCAGCAGGTGATATAAATACAGTAGAGGCTAGGGTGGACCAACTCAAAGCCCTGGATGTGGATCTAGTTGGTACAGCTAGATTTTCTATACCTTTGCCCATGACATCAGGGTCTGCTCTTCCATGCCCATGGTGAAGAATGGAGCCATTTCTCCTGAGAGTGGGACCAGATTTCCTGTGAGAGGTGGGGCTAGCTCTTTCAGGGCCAGCAAAGGGTGGTGTTGGCTCAGCATGGATTTCAACATGCATGGCTACTATGGCCTTCCACCCCTGTGATAACATGGGCCACAGAGATAAACACACACCCCATTTGCAGAATGACTATTGATCCAGAGATGGTTCTAGGCAGCAGCTTGGGTCCAGCTGTTACCATGGCACTAGGTAGCCACACAGGCCACTCATATTAGTCTGATTCCAGTGGCAGCATGGCCATTGGACACCAATATGGGCCCAGGTGTTGGCACATACCTTGGGCATCTTTTTGGCCTTTGTTGCCAAGATGGGCCACAGATATCATCACATATCTTGGCTGTGGTAGATGGACGAATTCAGATATTATCCTCAGCAGCAATCCAGATGTCACCATGGCTCTGCGTATCAGTGAAGGTCATCCAGATTGGCATGCCCCAGTGGCAGCATAGCTCTCAATGGTAACTGGAGCCATGAACATCAACTCTGACCCTGGCTACTGTAGGGCTTCAGATCCAGACATAACCCTTGTCAGCAGCTACATCTGGAGGACAGCTGGGCAGCAGCTCAGCCACTCAGATAGGAATGACCATGGTGGCAGCACAGCCCTTGAAAAAATGAGATTTTAAAGCTTTAAAAATCTCACTGTGAGTGACTAGAAGCTAAGAGTTTAAGGCAACTTTTCTAAATAGTTAGTTGACTTATAGGTTCTTCCTGTTTTTAACATGGAACTTACATGAGATCTGGCATAATTTTCAAGTTGTGTAATATGGTATAATTCTTATCAAGCTTTAAAATGACCTTTAACTTTCATTTGACTTCAGTAAAAGATTCACAGTCTCTGTGTTTTTCATTTGTCAAAGTTTCATTTATGTTAAAACATACAATAAGAATAGAGTAATTGAAGAATAAATATGACTCATCAAGATAATTATATTTTGCTACAATTTATCCTAACTTGAAAAAAAATGAGGCTTCAAAACTTTCATGTATCTATGAAACCTTGAAAAATATAATATTTGCTTCTCCAAAGATAGTGATAAAAATCAAGAGACAAAATGTCATTAATGATTTTAAAAGTGTTAAGTTTGGTTGTAACCAACTTCACAACATTTTAATTTATGTTCTTTCTGGAAAAAGAAAAAAATAAATCAACTTGACAACACATTGCTATTCACAGTAATAAGGCCAGAGGAGTACCATAGGAAACACCCCTGCGGCTTAATCAATGATGAGCCCTTGTACGTAAGTCAAAGATGAGCTCAACTGCTCCAAATTAAGAAGAACTGACGTCAAGAACTGGCTTGAGGTATTATTGGTTTCTCACTCTGTTGCCTGAATTTAGAAAATAACAACAAATTCTGTTCTTCCCATGGCACAAACTTAATTTTGTAGGTTGTTTTTTTTTCTACTTGTATACCCCTCTAAGTTTATACCAAAAGCAGACAATACATCTATAGAGGCTTACACAGAAGAGCTGAAATAGTAACAACAGGAAATAATTGTTCTCCTTCTGTTTTCTAATTATTTGGTATACATAGTGTTATGCATACTACCATATATGAACAGTTATTTTTTTATAAAGTGAATCAAGAAATTCATATTAGGTATTACTTTCTCAATATTTATTGTCCTTAGTCATAACTCTACATAAAGATGGAATCTATTACTGAATAAATGAAATTATGATTTGTCTATACTACTTTTACAATAGCCTTTGAGAGACACATAGTGATGAGAGTTGAGAAAATAATTTATGAAACTTGTTGGTTTTGTAGCAAGAAGAAAAGCTTTAGATGTCTCTCATGCTAGTATTTGGCTAACTCACACACAAGACCAATATAGCTTCTTTTTCAATTGCTAGGCCTAAAAAGAATATATATGTTATACCACTAATTTCATACCAGTAAAAAGGTAAAGCATATAGGCAAATAAGTCGTATGTTAGGGAAGGGGCAGAATGATACAGTATTTATTCCAATAGTTATTTTACAGTTTTCCAAGTTGCTAAATAACACTGACAAAAGCAGATGACCACATGTAATGGGCATGTCTCCAAGGCAGAAATGAAGAATTGCTCAGGATGGAAGATGTTGATGTGAATTAAACAGGAATAGGATATTTGTCATAGACAATCTGGAATTAATCCGTTGCCTACTTCTTATCTATTTAGTTTAATCCACAAGTCCAGGAAATAAAGATAGGCTTATTTATATTTGGAAGAAAGAGTCTATTTCATAGTTTGTGATAGAAATGTCTAAAGAAAAACCATTGGGAATAGGATAAAGTGAATAGAAAAGCTGTATTTAGAGCCCCATACAGCCTTTCTGAGAAACTGTCATTTGTGTTCCAGAGCTTAACTTTGACAATATGTCCCAGTGACAAAAGACTAGGTCATTTTTCATGTCTCTACTTGTGTAACAGTGATCTGTTTGAGATATTAAATTATCCCAAGTCATCAAAATGATTTATTCTGATGTTATGTATGTTTTGTGATTATTCCTTTATCAAACCATGCCATTACTCAAAGTTGGACCATTTCATTTTTATTTATGTGTCTCTCACTAATAATTTTTTATATAAACTATGATTATCAAAAATTATTTGGTGAGTGAATAAATGTTTGAATCATAAAAAAAAAGTCTTTTGAATCTTCTCTTTAGTACAGGTATAAGGATGAACACCTTTTCTTGGGTCAGTAGGAGCAATCTGAAAGCAACTAACCTAAGTAGAGTTCTCCTTTACTTTGTCAGTTAGCAGAGTAAGACAAATTTTGCAAGATGGTGGACTGTGTGCTAATTTGGCTTATAGACATATTTTGTTTGGCCTACTGAGGCTTAAATTAAAAATAATGTTACCAAAATGTTAAAAAAAAAACTTTTTTTAAAATTCAGGGGGAAAAAACAGAGCTGGGTTATAAGCAATGATTTCCTGAGTGCAATATAGCTACCATATCCGCAAGATAGATCATGAGAGCTTCCCAACCCCATGCAATAAACTATTTATGGATGATACCTCCATGTTTTATATGGTCCTTTAATTTTGGGACCCCTTAGGTAAAGGTGAAATGCATGTCATGAAAAGAGTTTCAACAAGGGGATACATGAATAAAAAATGAGACTTTATTTAAAACTTTTTAAAAGACCAAAAAAAAAAAAGAACTCCAACTCAACTCATTTATTTAGAAGTTTTTTTTAATGCATGCAATATTTTATTGTTTATAATCTATTCTAGTTAAGATTCCTCTTCATGTAGTCTGAGCTTTGGAGATATCTGCTAGCCTATGTTTCTAGTTCTTCTTTCCTCCTTCTATAAATAATTCCATTAGATAGGTTTCATATGGTACCAAGAGAGGCCCCGCTGTTCATTAGTGTTTATAGACTTTGGTTTGATATTAAAATTTCTTGCCCTTTGGTTGTCCATGATTCATCTACTTTGCCATATTTGTAACTCTGTTACCCACAAGGCCTCTCAACATTCTGAGAATGTGTTCTTGTAAGTTAACTCATATTGTTTCCATTGATGCTTGATCTTTCTTGATCTCAACTTAACATGCCTCAATGTGATGTTCTTTCAATAGCATTTTTCTTTCTCTCTAAATAATTATTTTAACATTTCTTGAAAGGCAGGACAAAGGCAACAGACTTTCCAAACTTTGGTGGTCTGAGAGGATTTTTTTTATCTTCACTTTTGAATGAAAATATTTTAAAGTACAACAATTTCACACTGGCCATTTCTCACCTTACCACTTTAAATACTTATTTCTACGTATGCATTTTGCACAACTTCTGAGGGGGATCAATAGAAATTCTCATTTTTGCTCCACTGTAAGTTACTGTCTTATGGTATATTGGTTAAAGATCTGTTACATACATGCTGTGGAATATTTCTTTAATGATGTAAAAATGTATTGAATTCTTTTACGTTCCATTTGTTTAACTCTGTAAAGCTGTTTAATTTTGCCTGCCTATAATACCTGATTGGTCTAATAAAGAGCTGAACAGCCAGTAGTTTGACAGGGAAAATGGTATGTAAGGCAGAGAGAATAAGTAAAAGGAGAAATCCAGACTAGAAAGGAGTGCAGAGTGAGAAAAGTGTAGGAGGACACCAGGCACCAGCTACCCAGCAACACAGCCAGCCATGGAATAATAAGGAAAGAAAAGATACATAAAATAAATAAGGTAAAAGGCCCAGGGACAAAATGTAGTTAAAGAAAGATGGAATGATTTAAGTTAGGAAAGCTGACTAGAAACAAGCCAAGCTAAGCCTGGGCACTCATGAGAATAATTCTCAGTGCATTTATTTGGCAGATGGATTGTGGGTCCCTAAAGAGAAAAAAAAAAGGCAAAAGATACATTTTGGTGTACCAATGTGAGTCTCATATTTTCACATAGGGTCCGAAGAAAGCTAAAACAAAACAAATCATGGAAACAACTCCTTTAAGAAATTTTGGCAAACAGCAGAGAGCTTTAATAGCCTTTTCAGGGTAAGTAGAAACAAACAAATAAACAGAGAATCCCAAGTAAAAAAAACCCTGCCACAGTGCAGGGCATTGGTATTCCAGAGTTGGAGGGGGGAAGTTAAATATAGTTTAAAGGTCAGCTACCTCTGGATTGGGCCTTGAGCTTAAAGCATGGCATTCACAAATTCAAGAACAAGAAGGAAAAGCCAACTGCTAAAGCTAAGGGGAAGGCCAAGCTATACCTTAGCAGTTTAAAGTTTTCTCACAAGGTCACAAAAGGATAAAAAATATCCAGTTGAATAAAAAAAATCCAGATGAAAGCAAAATAGTATCTAGACAGGTTACAGTGTGTTTAAATTGTGTGTTGGCTTAAGGAAGATAAAAGAAAGATTATAGCTTAAAATCAATGAAGTCTTTAAAGAGATAAATAAAGTAATAATAAAAAAGAATAAACCAGGTAGATATAGAAAACACACTAGGAGTTTGTATTTTTGATTGCTGATAAGCAAAGACAACATCCTTAGAGACATGGGATTAAAAGAAGAACTGTTGAAATAAACCAATTTATATACTTTAGGAATTCATTACCATTAAAATGAAAGTCAAAAAATGTGTTTTCCAAATGGAACTAAAAACACATTACAGAAGAGGCTATGCTTTTGTTTCTATAGGAAACAAGAGGCTGTGGATTCCATCAGGGTTAATATGGATTAGGCTTGGTTGGGGAATCCTTCTGAATCTTGGCAGGTGATATATATCAATAAAGGCTACAGATCTTCCCAAGACTTGGCCATTATGTCAATTTTCTCAGGTACTCCAAAGATACCTTCACCCACAGACAACAGGAAATAGTCTTAGAGAACAGGATACCCAGAGTCCCAAGAAATGGTACTGGTGGCTTTTGGCTATTTGATGAGTTATAGATGTTTGTTATCACTTAGAGGAATATAGAAATATAAGACAAAAGACAACTATTAGTCTCTCATATTTTTTAATGTGAATTTTGGTATATTGATACAAATTTAAAGTTATTTTTGTTATATTGTATATATTTTCCTACTCTAGTTTGAGATATTGTGTCCATGCAGCTCATTCAAAACTGCACTGTATAATTTAAAAATGAAGTTAGCCTATAGTAGTGAAACTTTTAGTCACATTAAGTATGTTTTCAAGGTTAAATAAGTATATTTTAGACAGGTAGATAATTTTTAAATACTTTGACTATCTACAGAATATGGTATTTAAGATATTTAATAACGTGTTTATTATGAGAATTAGAGACATCTGCTCCTGACAACACTAATTTATTTCATAAAAGATGATGGGCATTGAAGAAACTCCATATTGAGTGTGCTTTAAATGTGGCAAGGCTAGCCATTTGGGCAAGAAAAATGTTCTTCCCTTGACTGCTAAAAGTATGCTATACAAACTAGACAAGCAGGTCAAAGGAAAAAGACTGCTAAGCTTTGCAAAGACAAGGCAGGGCATTCTTTTGACACTTATATCTCACAGACATGGCTGCCTGGCGTTCTACAGGATACACAGGAAAGTTACTGATGAATTTTGTCAGCACAATGCAGGGAAGTCCTTCAAATTTCTGTTTTACTGAAAAATTAGCCAGATATTCTTGGCCAGTAGGCTAAAGATTAGTGGTCAAGTATTGCAGTGGAAATTTGAGTGACTGCTCAGGCATCAAGATGTCTCTACTATAAAGTAGTAGTTTATATCTTTCTGGCATCTTTGATAGAGTTAAAAACTAAATAGTTGAGTTATAGCTTTCCTTAATTATGATAGAAAATAAATTAGGTTTACAACTTAGGAATCACTAAGGTAAGATAGATAACAGACTATTATCTCTGAATTTACTAAATACGAATAGATTGATTATTGTACATGTAATTATTACTTGATAACTGTTTTGTCCTATATAATATTGCTATGTTGAAGTTAAAACCTTTCTTCTTGATTTAGATAATAGAGAAGTATTATGGAATAATAGTTAAGATTATTCCTTTTGTTTATGCTGTTGAATATTTGTTTAATGATGCAAAGATGTGTTGCATTCATTTAATTCTGTAAAGATGCATTATTTTGCCTGCCTATAATACCTGATTGGTCTAATAAAAAACTGAACAGCCAATAGCTATATAGGAGAGAAGATAGGTGAAGATAGTAGGTATAGAGATAAATAGGATGAGAAATGTAGACTAAAAAAAAGGGATATAGAGCAAGAAAAGATTGAGAGGAGAACACTAGGACCAACCATCAGTCATGAAATAAGAAGAAAAAAAAGATATATAGAACAAAGAAAGGTTAAAAAAAAGTGCAGAGGTAAAAATGCAGTTAAAAAGAGACTGTTAACAATTAGGTATATGGACAGGCCTGCCCTTAGGGTCATGACATGATATATCCTTAACTATAGCCACTAAAAGTCAAACCTTGCCTACCTCCCATCTCACGTTTTCTTCCTTCGCTCTCATCCTCAGGGTCCAGTCTCTGCCCACTTTTCTATCACTTTCCTTTTCTCCCTTCAATAGACCTCCCATGGTTGGCACTGCCATATGGTTTGATTCATTCTACCATGTTTAAAATTTAACAATTAACATGAGAAAAAAACAACATTTTTTTGGGCGGGGGGACAGAAACTGGAAGCCCCATTAGTAGTTAGTTCCATTTAACAAAAGTGATCATATATGAAAAAAGAAACCTTCCCCACCTCAGAATGTAGGATAAGGTACTATGTTATTGTACAAATTATGTTTGGTGTTATTAATAAAAAAAACAAAAGCTGATGTTAGGGAAAAGCTGAAATATCAGAGAGACAGAGAAACAAGCAACAGCCACTTCTCACCCAACCAACTCCTCAGGCCTCTCTTCCAGAATTCTCAGACCCCACCTGCCTCCTCTTTCTCAGCCCAGCTATCTCATTTCCTCCATCAAATTTCCTAATGCTAGGATTAAAGTTATGATTGGTCTTAAATTTACAAAGATCCAGACAGATCCCTGACTTCCAAGTGCTGAAATTAAAGACATGAGTTACCACTCCCTGTCCTTCATGGCTAAACTTGTGTGAGATTTGCTCTGTCTTCTAATTTTCAGGCAAACTTAAAATATACAATATATTTTGTATACTCTATGTAATATGCTGTATACATTCATGACTCACTGTGGCTGGGTCTTCTTGATTCTTACATCTCTTCTGGATCTCCTGTCCACTTCTGTTTCTGGAGTATCTTTTTTTAGTTCAAAAAATATAGTTAGTTATTAGTATCCCTATGTTTCTGTTCCAATTCTTTCTTTTTTCTTTTTTTTATTTTTATTATGAATAAAGTCCCATTATTATCCATGCATCCCCTTGTTCAAACTCCCTTCTCCCTCTCTCCCCTCCCAGTCACTCTTTCTTTTCCCCATCTCCTTATCTCCTCCCCAGCAAAGGCAGGAGGTCCCAAGGTGGCTTAGTTCAGCATCCACTCCAGGCAGATCTGCCTTCCTCACCCCAACATCAAGATTGGGTCAGGTGTTCCTGTGGAGGAAATGAGCTTCAAGGTGCCTGTCCAAAAACTTCAAATCACAGAAGAAAGAAATAAAAGAGGATGTCAGAAAATGGAAAGATCTCCCATGTTCCTGGATAGGTAGGATCAACATAGTAAAAATGGCAATTCTACCAAAAGCAACCTACAGATTCAATGCACTGCCCATCAATGTTTACTTTTACACAATGTTTTACAAACTTTGAAAGAACAATACTCAATTACATTTGGAATAACAGGAAAGCTAGGATTGCCAAAAACAATTTTGCTCAACAAAAGAACCTCAGGAGGTACCATCATGCCCGACTTCAAGTTATACCATAGAGCTACAACAATTCTTTGTTTTAGAACAAAAGAATTAGGAAATCTTATCAAGTTTCATAAAACCTGAATCCACATATATAAGAATGAATATAAGGACCTTTGCCAGAACATTCACTATTTGATAAAAATTTTGAGCTGTCCATCACGAAAATGCCATGGTATTCTTTAAAGTGGGTCTACTTGCTCTTACAGAAATTTCCAAGTAGGTAGGAAAGAATGAAAACCATATCCTAGCAGTTATAGATGATATGTGAGCTATGAAGACTGTTTATTTTAGGCCCATGGAGAAATACTTTTGCAAATTTTTGATCAAAATAGACAAAATTTATATCACTATGAGTATATAAATTGTACCATCTTCAGGTTCATAGATTATTATCAATAATTTTTCTCTTACTAATTCAGTTGGAGTAAATAAGAGAAAAGTTTGGTTTTGTTGCTTTTTTTGTTGTCTTGGTTTTCTTAGAAATGAGCAGATCTCTGATTCAAGTCTAATGAAACTCTATATGAATTTTCTAATTGGTAACTTGCTTTACTGAGTTTTGTCTTGCCAAATACAACTGAGAGAACCAATTTTTAAAAAAATCTGTATCATCTATGTATCCATTTATCTATCTATATGTCTATCCATCTATCATCAATAAAATATCCTTGCATATATGAGTGTATATCTCAAAATCACTGTTAGATTAAACACACACATGCACATTTATATACACACATATATACAGGCACTGAAATTATATGTCTCAAAAATAGAGATAATCCAATATCTGTAACATAAGAATTTTCCCAAACTTGCCATATAACCATACGTGTCACCATATGTCCCTGTGTATACTGAATTTTTCACACTTATTTTAACAAGGATACTTTTGTTAGAAAGCATTCTGTGAAACTTATGTTATATGGAAACCATTTTAAGAAATCCTAGGTTAACAAATTGAAGAAAGCGGCAAATGCCTTGAGTACCTAGTATGACAGGTGAATGAAGAATAAATGATTGGCAATTCAAATACTTTCTGAGAGGCCCCAGTATCCTATGCACATTTAGAAGCATTTAAAGTTGCTTATATAGCTTTTTAACCTTTTATATTATTAAATAGAGAAGATATTGAAATATACATTGTTATAAACAAAAGGCACGGCAGAAGGTACTCCTGAGACATTTTAAAACACTGTTCATAAATGTAGACTAGACTATGGGAAAATTTTCTAATCTGCCTAAGATATTTATCTAAGCCAAGAAATTATTAATTATACCTGAACTTATTCATCATCACCTTACAACAAGCAGAATGAACACATGTATTACTAATGTTTCGATGTCTATTAATTTTATATACTAACCGCAATCTATATAGTCTTAAATTACATTTTTTTTTGATTTGTCAAGACAGGGTTTCTCTGTTTAGTCCTTCTTGTACAGGAACAAACTCTGTAGAACAGTTTGGCCTCCAGCTAAGACATTCTTCTCCTTCTGCCTCCATGATGCTTGGATCAAAGGTGTGCATCATCACCACCCACTTTTAAATTACAATCTTAAGCAATATGTATTTAGTAGATGCAATGGTCTGAATATTTGTGCCTACTATAGTTCAAGTATGTTATATTCCTATCCTAAGATGTTTGCTTAAAAAAAAATAGGACTTTGGGAGATGATTAAAGTGGTGAAATCAAGCTTGTCTGAAGGCCAGAGCCAGCCACAAAGTTTGCCCAAGAGCTCAGGCAGTGATGACACATACATTTAACCCTAACACTAGGAAGGCAGAAGCAGAGATTCGTCTGGATCTCTGGGAGTTCAAGGCCACACTGGGCTATAGGAGACTAATCAAATCTAAAAGAGAAACCAAGCCAGGCAGTGGTGGCACACATCTTTAATCCCAGTACTAGAAAAATTGAGACAGGAAGTGTTATAGCTGGGTAGAGAAAAGAATATAAGGCAGGAGGAGACAGAAGTTTGGCTCTCGTAAGGATTCAGAGACATTCAGTTTGGGGATTCATGGACATGGGATCTTTTCCTTTCAGCCTGAGGATTTAGTAATGGTGAGAAGTCTTTGTACAGGCTTGTTCCTCTGATTTGTAATCTTTCAGCTTTACCACAATATCTGGCTCCAGATTTTTATTACAAGATCCACTAGTATTTATGCAACAGATTAATTGATGTATCAGGGCTATTCTGATTTATATTTGTGCCCTGATAAAAGCACCCCTATCACACATGCACACACACACACACACACACACACACACACACACACACACATGCATGTTTAGAGACTGGAGGTTTTACCTAATAACACAAATATGTTAGTTAAATATTGGGGAATAAAATAGTAACATAATAGTTTAACTAATAAGTCTATTAAAAATAATAATTTCCCAAAGGAAGGAACTGGTCTCATAGAAAACATAAGAGGTACCTGATGTGGTCAAGAAAGCAGCTGTTGACAGCCTCAGCACCTACTGAAGTCTTAGTCTTGAGATTCTAAGACTGCAGATGATATGGGAGAAGTATATTCTGTTTAAATTGTGCTGATTATGATATTTGTATTTTCAAGTTCCAAATGAAAAGAGCTGTATAAATTTTCCATTCATTCATTAAAGGATTCTCTGCTGCAGACATAATGGTATTCTTAGGACCTAAGTCCCATATGATATTCCCAGAACTTAAAACATTTTCTTTCATAATGAGACCTAACTTCTGAAGGATGATGATAGAGCTATTAACAAATCATGATCTTTATGAGCTTGGATCTTATCTTTAAGGTAATGAAGCAAAGTGAATAGGAGATCCTCATTCTTCACTTTTTACTCACCCTTCTCCATATCTCCACACTAAACTAAAATCCAAGCAGTAAAACATGGTAATTTCCTAATTCAGTATGCTCAAATATGTTTTTTATAAGTGATTCTTCTCACTGTTTTGGATGTTAACCATTATGCTATTGAAATGCAAGGCAGAAATAATCCTAAGAAATATACTCACAGTTGGATGAGTAAAAAGAAAACCCATTTAGGGAAGTGAAACCCTGCATAATTACTCTGCATGGAAGATGACAGACTTAGAAACAGATTTCCAATTAAAGAGTATATGGAAGTATATTTAATACTCAGGGATTATCTGCAAGTTGTAATTAACTTAGGTCAAGTGCTAATAAGTAATACTGTATCTCTATTTTTCCCTATTATTGTCTTAACATTCTGTTAAAAGAAATGTTAATGCACTCTGAAACTAGACAGCAGAAAGCATAATTATTCCAATTGAAATAATTGCATATACAGTTGTGATCAAGATAGACAATAGCATTATCCTAAAAATGTGTGTCTTAGAAACATAAACCCATAAGATTTTTGCTATTTAACCATTTGTTTCTCATTTGAGCAATTGTATTACTTTATCAGAATTGTAATTTAATCTTTTAATGAAATCCAGAAGCCCAGATGCAATAAAACCTTTTAAATTTTATTTTCAGTTATATAAAACCAGCTTTTAAGTTTTTCAAAGTCCATACTTTCTCTAATAAAACTGGATTAAGTGTTAATATTTTGTAAGCTAGTTTTCTTAATTTTTTTTATTTTTTGTGACTTTTTTATTGTCCTTGAAATCATTATTAAAACCTGCACAATCTAAGAAACTTCTACCATTTAGATAATTTCCCATAATATATCATCACATTTATTTTCAATGTTTTATCCTTACAGACAGAAAGAATCTTAGGATATGAAATGAGTGACTATATCTTTGTATGCCTCTTTCTCCCTTTAGGTTTCTAGAGGAGGAATTGCTGAGTTAAGACGTATACAAAGTCAGTGTACAGATAATTTATTTTCACATTTTCCCACAGAATTGCTGTAGCAATTTTCAGTTCCATTAGCAAGGACTAGGACCCCTCATTTTCTGCATCATTAACCATCTAGCTATTTAACTATTTTCAATGATGATTGTTTAAGTTCTGTCCTATTCTGGGTTTCTTTTCTGTAAGTGAAAGGATCATCAGCATAGAAGACAGAATTTATAAGGAACACTGGTAATTTCTTACGAAACTTCAAAGATGAAGCAAATGAAACAAAGTCTCTGATTTTTCTATAAATAAATAGCAGTAAAAAGATGTGAGATCATGAGCTATTTCACAATATTTTTGCCTTTTATTTTCTTTGTCACATTGTATTACAAAATGACCTATAAGTGTGGGGGCGTGTTTGTGCCTTGGGTCAATATATTGGTGAATATAAATTATCGTCTTAGATTACAATTGGGTTTACAGACATATCAAAAGAAAGTAGTCATAGCACTAGTAGTGTACTCCCATGAGTTAATAGGCATGGGGCCTGTTTCAGTAACTAAGATAACACATTTTTTTGTTTTTGTTTGTTTTCTGATATTGAAAAACAGCTCAGACCTAACCACTGTACAGAGAATTAGAAAATTGACTGCTCACGTGTAAGTCCTACCTGCTCACCCTCAGTTTAGATTTCCTCACTGTACCTTGTCCATTTTTACTGGCAGTCTTTGGATTTCTCTGTGACTACAAATGGCACCCTCTTCTGGTGTAAGTCAAATAATGTTACTTCTACAATCATTATCTGTGATTGTCCTATTTCAAGAAAGCCTGCTGTGCCAAATGAAGGGCAAACCACTGAATTCTCTGTAACCAGGAATTAAATACTGCACACAACCATTTTCTTCTTCGCGGGAGTTTCCCAGAGTTGGGGAAAGCACCCACTCTGCCTAATCAACTCCCAGAATTGCTACTCAGTGAAATGAAAGCAAGGCATTTGATGACTACAACAAGAGTTGGTAGCAGTAAAGGATGAAAAGTGAAGTATTATTATTATCTGAACAGGCCAAAGCTCTACAGCAAAAACTGGTCACCCAAGTTAGTAGGGCAGTCGGGAAAGCAGGAGATGCCGAAACAAGTCCTTTGATTACTGATTATTTAGAAAAGCACACCCAAATCTTTTCTTGTATAAAAAGTGCCCAGGGAAAGAGATGGATAGTGCACAGACAAATGGGTTCAAGATCAAGTTCTGGGCTCTTGAACAGGAAGCTTCCCCATGCTTGCTGAAAAGGCAGTTCAAAGAGGCCCCTCCACTGTGACAGCCTGGCTGGAGACAGGCCTCTAAGTGGTATTTTCTGACTAAGATTGTAATTGAGGGTTTGTTTGTTTGTTTGTTTGTTTTAAAGCATATGAGCAACGGCCCTAACATTAGTTAATGTTTGTATGGCGATGCCCAGTTGTAGCTTCCGGTGCAGGTGCCTTTTGAGAGTCCCTGCATCTGAACACTCTGCTAGTGGCAGAGTAATTGACCATGCCTGTTCTTTACAAGCTATATACATGGGAAAGACTGATGAAGCAGGAGCCTGATTTTCATAAATAATCTATTTTTTCTTTTTGCATGGCAGGGGTTGTTTAGAGTTGCTGTGTGATCACACATTGGCAGCTTTATTCCTCAGATTTGAATGCTGAGAACAGGCTGTCATTAACACTTGTACTCTCTTATGCAGATAGAGCACAACAGTTTGCATTTCAATTAAAGGGCTATTGTGGTGAGGACCACAGGGGAGATGGAGCCTGGTTTTAGAGTATCAGGGTATTCCATGTCCAAACATGTACTGTACTACCCAAGCTCCATCTTTTGCCCCTTGCAGCTAGTTACCATAGAACAGGAAGGAAGCCAGAGATAAATGATACATTTTAAAAAGAGTGAAGGAATTGATTTTCCCATCAGCCACTTGAATGAGTGGTTCTCTGTCTAGTGCAGGAGGCAGCTCCTCTCTAAACACTCAGAGAGTCTATGGATTTGAATAATGGATAAGGAAGGGCACAAACATCACGATTTTCAAATTTCTCCTGCTGAATCAGGACAGCTTGTCCAAAGCATCAGGGAGAAAGCTATTCTTTACTTTGGAAACACTGCAACAGGGGAGCCAAATAATGACATTGCAAAAGAGAGAGAGAGAGAGAGAGAGAGAGAGAGAGAGAGAGAGAGAGAGAGAGAGAGAGAGTCCCCAAAGGCCCATGTTTGATCAGACTGAGCTAGAATGATCACAGGCAGTTAGCTAGAGGTGGGTGGGCCACACATAACTTTACTGCTTGTCATTTTTCATTGCACGGGGGTCTGTGTGTTGACATAAAGGATGAAAAGTCAGAATGTTGCTGGGAGAGCAGTTTGTGAAGGGCACGATGGGGGAAGATTCCTAATTATTATTATTTTTTCTGACTAGACTGCTTCATAGTGCTATCCTTAGAGATCCAGGTGCTGCAGGGCTGACAGTCATTCCTAAAGGGAATATTCCTTGAGTAGATGTCCAGAATTTGGTTGATATCCAAACTGGAGCATTAAAAATACTTTAAAATAATAACAGTAATGATGATGATGATAAAATAATGCCATCTGATGTTGTAAGAACTAGAATGTATACTTAAACCCAGTTCTACAACTTAAAATAATTACATCATTGTAAGAACGGATTGTATGGGGCCCAAATAAACAATCCAGGCCTCCAAAACATTCTTTAAAAAAATATTCATATACTTGTGCCCTGACAGATTAGGGGAGGTTGAAAGCTAAGCAAGAAGGAGACATACCAGGGTCATTTTACTTGTCAGTAAAGCCACTAAGCAAGTGCAGGATGGAAGCACACAGCTCCTTTAAAGCAAAAAATTTGAGCAAACCAGCCATATGCAGGGCTGTGTAAACAGGACACTTCTTCTGATCCTAGGAGTTAACAAATACAGTGCCAGAGAAATGAGTCATTGAAGCATGGCTGTGAAAGCCAAGGACCAGGCTGAGGCTGAGTCATCCCAGCATCAGACCTAACTCACCTCCCCTGCCCCCTGGTCTACCTCCCCCAGATACAATAGGTGAGAGGGACCCACAGTCCTAACTCTTAAGAATATTGACTCTGTGAACACTCTGTGAATACTCAGAATTTTGACTTTTTTTATTTTTAATTTTTTACATTTTTTTCCTCAAAGAGCCAATGAACTTCAGTTCTACTTTGCTTTCTCTGGTGTGCTCCAGGTGGTGTCTAGACTTGGGAGAGACTACTCAGCAGAATAGTTAGCACCTTCAGAGGACTCCTCCAACTGCACATAAGCAACAGTCCATAATCTACCCTTTCTACTTTACCACTGTCAGATGAAAATCAATCTGCATACACAGAACTCCTTTCCAGAGCCTCCTATAGTAAGCCTGAGGTACGTAAAGAGTTCTCTTCCATTTCTGAACACAATGATTAATGCTTAGGTCAACTACTCAGTGAGTTTAAGACCAGTCACTGGCTAATATAAGCTCACTACCCTAATGGAGCTAATAATCATTTTAGTAAGACAAATTATTTAAACATAACCTTCAGAGATCTCTGAATTATAAATAGTTTACATTGATTCTGTGACTAAGTATACTTACAATATAGTTGATATTCTAGAGCCATCAAGGAGGAATTTGTAATTATATAGAATTTATAAATGTATGTACACAAGCTCCAATAGAATTGTAGGTATTAGGTAAAAATGTATGAATGTGTATATATATGTATATCTTATCTGAGATACATTTTACAATGGAGAAAGACAATTCTGAAACAATATTTTTATAGGTAAAAGGAGCAAAAGGAGAAAATCAATTAACTTTAGAACATGGGTAAAAATGAAGTGGAAAAGAATGTTGAATTTTACCTACAATAAAGATTCATGTAGCTCTCCTAGAAAAGTTATTTTTGTTAATCCCACAACTTCCAGCCAGCTTGCAGCTGAGACACTCTTCAGGATGGACAAAGAAAAAAGTGATGCATATGTGGCCAAATTCTCCCTGTATTAAAACACATCTATCAAGAAATCAACAGGATAAATTTTCCCACCAAAATCAAATAAACAATAATCTGCCTATTGGTAAATTTCTTGGGCTTAGCATTGATGTACAAAATTTTTACTTAATTTTAAGTTGTATCATCTATTTTTTGTTACATGTTCTTCTATAATTATGTTTTCAAAATCAAATTATGCACATTGTCATAAGTTAAATAAGCACTTAGTTAAGAAAAAATAAACAAACAAAAAACCACTACCCTATTTTATTAAGTTAAGGAAACTTACTAACTTTAGTTAGGGTTACTAACTAACAGGGTTATTTATGTGGTGAAGCACAATGATGAAGCACACCTTGGGAAGGAGAAAGTTTATTTGGTTTATGATTTGATATCCTAGGTTATTATTTGAGGATGCCTGACTGGGAACTTTGATACAAGAACTGATGCAAAGGCCCTAGAAGAGTGCTACTCACTGACTTGTTCCTCATGGATTGCAAACCCTGCTTTATTATATGGTACTACATATTTAATAAAAATATCCTGAAATATCAGAGAACAGAGCCAAGCCATGAAGGTCAGGGAGTGGTGACTTTCATTTTTAATCTTAGTTCTAGGACTATTGAACAAGGAAGTAAGATGGCTTGATGGAAAGAGAGAGGAGGAATTCAGCTTTTTCTGCAGTTTTTCTGTTGTGCTGAGAAGAGAGACGTTGGAGTATTTGTGATTTGTGAAGACAGACTGAGGACTTAGCTAGGTGATAACTGGCTGTAGTTTTGTTTTGTTTCTTAAATCTCTGTGATATTTTAGGTTTATTAAATATATGACTTTGAGTTTTCATTATAAGACCAAATAAAATTCATGCACTTTAGAACCCAGGACCACCTTTACACAATAGGCTGTGCCTTTCCGTATCAATCACTAATTAAGAAAATGTTCACTTGCCTTAACCCTTATATTATGAAGCAATTTTCTCAAACGAGTTTCTCATCTCCCAAATGTACCTAACTTTTGTCAATAGATATAAACACTAGCCCACTATATTTATCACTAAACATATTCTCACTTTGTTTCCGTTTTTTTTATTATGAATAATGTCTCAATTTTATCTATGTTTCACCTTGTTCAAACTCCCTTACCCTTCCTCTCCCATTCAGTCACTCTCTCTTCTTCCCATCTCCTTATCTCCTCCCCAGCAAGGGCAGGAGGTCCCAAGATCCCAAGGAGACTTAGTTCAGCATCCATTCCAGGTAGATCCTCTTTCCTCACCCCAACATCAAGACTGGGTCAGGTGTTGCTCTGGAAGAAATGGGCTCCAAGGTGCCACTCCAAGGTGATTCAAATCCCAAGCTGTTCAGTGGTTGTGGTTTGCAGCTTGGACATGCTTTGCTTTTTATTTAAAGTCCACTGATGAGTGAGTACACCCCTATTTATTCTTCTGGGTTTGTGATATCTCACTCA
The DNA here is from genome assembly GCA_004025045.1 of Sigmodon hispidus. NCBI lineage: Eukaryota > Metazoa > Chordata > Mammalia > Rodentia > Cricetidae > Sigmodon > Sigmodon hispidus. Next base: position 60,047 of record PVIH01007833.1, read on the forward strand.
GGAGGATATTTTCCAAATCCATCCATTTGCCTGCAAATTTTAGGATATCATTTTTTCTTACTGCTGAGTAGTACTCCATTGTGTAGATGTGCCACAGTTTGTTAATCCATTCTTTAGTTGATGGGTATCTAGGTTGTTTCCAGGTTCTTGCTATTACGAATAATGTTGCTACGAACATACTGTTAGGTTGTTGTGTTGCTGTGGCCACGCCCCCGCCTGCAGGGGCTCCAAAAAGCCTCTGACATGGGCATGCCTTCCTTTAAAATCCCCAACCAAATGGGAGACTTCCTCTTTTTCTCTCTGCCCCCTACTCTCTTTCTCTTTCTCCTCTGTTTCCCTCCCCCATCCCTCTCCTTAATAAACCTAATATGGTTTCCTTGGCAGCTTCCTGGCAAATTCTTTCACGTGCAAAATGCTAACATATAGGTGAGCCAATGCCTTTGGAATGCTAATGTACATCTTTAGGGCATACGCCCAGTAGTGGTATTGCTAGATCCTTGGGGAGATTGATTCCCAGTTTTCTGTGAAACTGCCATACTGCATTCCAGAGTCGCAGAACAAGCTTACACTCCCACCAACAATGGAGGAGTGTTTCCCATGCTTCCCAACCTCTCCAGCATAGGCTGTCATCTGTGCTTTTAATCTTAGCCATTCTGACAGGTGTAAGGTGGAATCTCAAAGTTGTTTTGATTTGCATTTTTCTGATGGCTAAATATGTTGAGCAGTTTTTCAAGTGTCTTTCAGCCATTTGTAATTTTTCTGTTGACAATTCCCTTTTTAGTTCTGAACCCCATTTTTTGACTTGGTTATTCAAGGTTTTGGGCTCTCTAGTTTCTTGAGTTCTCTATATATTTTAGAGATCAATCTTCTGTCACTTGTAGGGTTGGTGAAAATCTTTTCCCATTCTGTAGGCTGTCGTTTTGTCATATTGACTGTGTCCTTGGCTTTACAAAAGCTTCTCAGCTTCAGGAGGTCCCACTTATTGTGTGTTGTTCTTAGTGTCTGTGCTACTGGTGTTATATTTAGGAAGCGGTGTCGCTTGTGCCAATGCATTGGAGGGTATTTCCCACTTTCTTTTCTGTCAAGTTCAGTGTGGCTGGGTTTATGTTGAGGTCTTTGATCCACTTGGATTTGAGTTTTGTACAGGGTGATAGGTCTATTTGAATTCTTCTATATACTACCATCCAGCTATGCCAACACCATTTGTTAAAGATATTATCATTTTTCCATTGAATGTTTTGGGCCTCTTTGTCGAAGATCAGGTGTTCATATGTTTTTGGGTTAATGTGGGGATCTTCAATTTGATTCCATGGATCCACAAGTCTAACCAATACCAGGCTGCTCAGTGTGGTAAATTTTAGTATGATAGTGAAACCTGAATACACTATTGATATAATAGAATATTATCATTGATAAATTGATAAACATGAATACACTATTGATATAATCACTGGATTTGGTGATGCTGAACTTATTTTTCAATGAACAGAAAAATATATCTTACATGAAATACTTTTCCATATTAATTTTAGATTTGATTTATAAAAACTCCAATTTCAGATACACAAAGTATCCTTACTTTGGCAAAGGAAATATGAAAAACAAGTGAGAATTATAGTAAATGATGTCATTATTGCTTATCATAAATGGACACTATGGCTTTCACATTTTGAAATGTATAAAACAATATTATTGTCTAAAGTAATTTTGAGTCTAAAATCATTTTGAGTTAATTCTCTTTGTAAGGTGCTGTGATGAATATATGAAAATAAATAAAGCAGGGTTCTTGTTTTTAACTGTTTCTCTGTTTGGAAAGTACATTGTTGATTAATACATGAGTCATGTATCATATCTCAATGAAACCATCATGTTTTTTAAAGATTTAATTAGGATATCTGAATTCTAGAGTCTTTACTGCCTTGGTGAACTGTTTCCATAGAACAATAAGATTATACAAGCAAGCTGTTCAATCTTTAATAATCTGAATATAGTACCTAATATGCTCTTAGCTAAGATATGAGATGGTTGTAACTATAACTATGTAGTCTTCCAGCCCATCAAAGATCCAAAAAGGGAAACATATTAAACCTCAAAGAGTCAAATTGAATATCCATGTTTATCCCTCTTAGTGAAAAGCAATAAATTTATGTAGAATTTTATTAATAGTATCATGTTTTGCTTACCCAAGTTTACAAATATTCACTCTAAAATTACTTACCTCTTTAGCATATGTCCAGTACAAATATAGATATGTATGTATCTATTTGTAACTGGTCTAGTCAGAAGATGTATGAGATATCATAGCTTTTTCACCCCTTAAAACAGATTTAATACCTCAGAGTTAAATTTAAAAAAATGCACTTTAAGAAATTTGGAGACTATCTCCAGACAAGAATTTAAAAATGGATGTGACTGAAGTCTTAATCTACGAAGTCACTCATTTTAAAAATTGCTTCTATGACTACATGACGCTGTTTTCAACTGGTAGTTCCTGCCATCTGTTCCAAAGTGCTGCTTTCTGAGACTTCAACATGGATGAACCTAGAATACATAATGCTTAGTGAAATAAAATGAGCATTGAAAGGCAAATACCACTGCACCTATATTATATGAGGTTATGGAAATCTGAATTTACACAAATCAAAGAGTGTTCATCCAAAATTAGAGAGGTGGGTAAGAGAAGATTGTGATGGAAATGGTCTCTATATGCTGAAATAAAGGAGCTGTTTTGGCCTATGTGCATCACCGTATTAGTGGGTGGAGTATCAGAGAACAGACAGGCAGAAGGAGGGTGGATTTATCCAGTCTCCCTCCAATCCCAGAGGAAGAATCATGTAAAGAATACAGGTGAGCCACGGGCCAGGCCATAGAATACTAGATAGAATACTAGAAATGGATTGAATTAAGATGAAAGAGCTAGCTAGTAATGTGCTTGAGACATAGACCAAACAATATGAAATTAATATAAGCATGTGATTCATTTTCTTTGGGGGAAACATCTGCCACGGGCCAGGTCCAAACCTCTGGCCCAAACGGGGCCAGAAACTTTCTACAACAGAGGTTGGTTAGGTCAAAGAATATCAGTTTTCAGTTGGGCAATAAATAAGTTCTTGGGGTCAGATTTGCACATGATGCATCTGATAAGCATGAAAACTATAAAAAAATGTTTGCCTGTAATTTGCTAATAGTGTTATCTCCAGTATTCTTACTATTCATAGGAAAAGATAATGAACAAGATCATTGGATATGTTAAGTAACTTGGTGATCACTTCACCTTATAGATTAATACAAAAATCATGTTATATAATTTAAATATTAATAATACTTATCTATCTGTTATACCTCAGTGAAACATAAGAGAATAATACTTAGTCTACTCTAAGCCAACTCTACATATAATTCATATGATTGTGCTTTCCATAGCTTCTCCCTTTACTGGGGTACAGGGGTAAACTACAGTTATCTGCTATACCCCGTTCAGCATATCATAACTTAAATAGAGGTATAGATTTATTTTTTAAGAAATAGCTTCTAGCCCATTTAAAAAATGCCTTATTCTGCATGTCCCCTTTATCTATCATAGTCTTTAGAAACAAAACACTGTTGTTATTAACTTCCTATGTCATGTATAAACTTACATAATGAATAACGTTAAACTTTATTGCTCCCTACCTCTATTCTGAAAAACATTTGAGATGGTTTGCCATTGAAAGGAGCTGTAGAGTTAAGCACACAACTAGTTCATTGTGAAGTTCATAAGCAGTGCTTAAAAATTAAAGTATATTTAGAATGCAAAGAGATTGGTTACCAGTTAGTTATTTAAAAGAACTTGTTAGTTTGTGATCAGTATTAGGTTTACTGATTTGCACCAAAGCTTCCTTTTTCCCTCTCCTCTTAACAATCTGGTTAATTTTAGGTCAGGAGTTGAGTATGTTGGTGTTATGGATGTTTGCACTGAAATAGATGCTCTTACTGAAGAGGCATCCCATTTAACTAAAACCATCATACTTCTTGATTTCAGATCTATTGTTGCTCAACAGATATCATTTAACACTGAATACTGGCTATTGTGATTTGGATTTGAAATTCTCCCAACCATATACCAAATGACCCTCTGTTTAAGGTTAGATACCAAAAGAAGTAGTGGCACCAGAAGAAAGTGATTGTGTTGTGATGGTACTTCCTTAGTGAATGAATAATTCATTTTGTGACTTTATAATATCATGACATTATTGAGAGCTAGCAGAAACTTTAGGAGGTAGAAGCTAACTGGAGGAATGTAGTTAACTGCAAATACATGTTTGAAGGACATATCTTTCTCTGTCATTACTTGGAAGAACAATATACAGAACATCTCATATCAGATTTAAAACCATGGACAAGTGGTGTGTATATTTCTAAATAAAAAGCATTGCTTATTTTTAAAAGCTATTCTGTTTTTCTACATTCACTTATATTTTAAAATGTTTCAGTGTTTTAAATTTTATAAGCATGCTTGAATTTCTTCCTTTCTTTTTCCACTTCTTTGCAGAAAAGAGGCAGTGTTTGGAGAGAGAAGAGTGATTTGTAAGTTGCTCCAGGCAACATATTCTCACTCATTTGATAGAGATTTATTGTGTTAGTTACTAAGTTTATAACTGTAAATAAGAAACAATCTAAGCCACAAAATCAGGAACAGCCCATGTTAAATTAACAATGATTATAATTCAACCTACAAGTTGATATACTTTTTGTTTTCATTAACCATTTTTTTTCTGGATGTGTGTTTTTAATACTAGCAACACAAGCCTATAAAAACACAGTATTTCTATAAGTTATCTTAGCTGTGGACAGGCTGTTTCATCTTATATTGTGTGTATCCCATTGTACTTATGGCAACATTGCTTCAACAATGCTAAATGAAGCTTTCAAAGGTAACTAGATTATTCAAATATTAAAATGCTGCAATCCCGTGAGGGTGTACCTTTCAATTAAAAGTGGTATATGCTAACATGTAAGTCTTACTATCCCATGTATTTTATAACATAGCAGTCATTGAGTCTCCAAGAGTGAAGAGGCCACATACATATTTGGAAGGGTAGCAAAGTTATATGACAATAATTTTCTTCATTTAATTGCTACAAGTTAAAAACAATAGTTCAATTAAAGTGAACCAGCATCACTTAGTCCTAAAGCCCAAAACTTGTTAGATAAAGCATTAATCCATTCTTATTACATGACATTTTAAATATGTGTCAGAATATCTCTGGGCCTTATTATCCTTATTATATCAGCTGTTATTCATTGTTATCAGCCAATATTTGCTTCTGTTCCATTTTTCTATTTTTAAAAGACTTCATCCTTTGAAATTATAAAGAATAGTAAGACATGTATAGTGCTGATAAACTTCTGTTTAGCAGGGAAATAGCCCTGATCATCAATTGATTTTAGAATGAATTAACTGGTTATAGGGTTTGTATTCAAAATTCAGGATAATGAACTTTAGTGTTAGAATTAAATTAGAGTATGTGTGAGAAAAAAAGAAAGAGAGGGTATGGTAAGAGAGAGTGTGTGTGTGTGTGTGTGTGTGTGTGTGTGTGTGTGTGTGTACTTCAGTTCTGAAACTATTACCATTAATGCTGTTGTATATATGGGAAAGGGGAGGTGCTTAAAACAAATTTGTAAATACTTATACTGAATGCTATAGTTGCTCAATTGATCTTTTTCTCTCAATCTCAAGGACAAGTACATATACAGGATGGTTTAATAAGCAGGGTGGTTCTACTTCTCTATTGTCCTACAAGAGCTATAATTTATGTTAATGTTCCTATACTATGCTTTAGAATAATTCTTCATTTCAAGTGACCCATATTTCCATATTTGGACAATAAATTCTATAATCATTAGGCTATAATCACTAGACTGGTGAGGGTCTCAGGAAGTTAAAAGTAGCAGTAGAAAACATTAAATTATACACATACATATACTAAGTATTCACTTAATATATTAATATATTTTATGTATATTAAAAAGAAGTTATTGGTAATCAATAATAAACAGTAGATGATAAGAATTTGGGTCAAAATCTTAAGGCTTCCTAAACTAAGGTTTCTATAGCATACACTGATTTTTCTTATATCTAATGGTATATATTTTGGTGACGGTATTAATTATGAAGAGAGAATCACTCTTACCACAGAAGGTAATTCTGTAGTGACTTAGGTACCAGTAAGATGAACTCTACAATTTGGTTTATATACAATAGCTTTCTAAACAAACTTGCACTGCCCTCTAGGCACGAAATTTGAATAAATGATGAATTGGTAGCACTGGAAGAGTAAGACTCATTGTTAATCCTACATGCTTGGCTTGTGGGAAGTGCTGCAGGGCAAACTTAGAAAAATGCTCATTTCTTTGGGCCCTAGTTTCATCACATCATACATAAAACTATGCCAAAGTAGATAGATTATCTTTATTATGTATAAACCCCAGAGGAAAATTTAATATAGAGGACTACAGCTGTTAAAATGGAAGCAGGAACCTAGAACTCTGTGCTGCATGATAACCTTTTACTTCTACAGTAACTTGAAATAAAAACAGGGTAAAAGATAATTGATAAGTAACTTTTCTCTTCTAAAGTCTGTAATCCCAAGGATTTGGTTAAAATCTTCTACCATATCACTTAGAAGAGTATGAAGATTTCAATCTCTACGCATCACTTGTAAATGGCAATTAACAATTAGGCAGAGATTAGAAAGGTTGAGTCACTGTTTTTTTTTTCCTTTTTTATTATGAATAAAGTCTCAATTTTTATCCATGTATCCCCTTGTTCAAACTCCCTTCCCCCTCCTGCCCCTCTGGGTCTTCTCCCCATCTTCTTATCTCCTCCCCAGCAAGGGCAGGAGGTCCCAAGGTCTTTACAGTGCTGGAAACATCATGCACTTCTTTTTAACCTTTGTAGAAACTACAGGTTGTTGATAGAGAAAACAATTATCTCTCCTTTAAGATAAGGAACCTAGAAATCCATGATATTCAGAAGAATATTTAGAGACAACTATTAAAAATTACAATTATTTACAGAATAATTTAATCCATATGCAGATCCCTCAAACATATCTCATTTTATAGTCAAAGAATAGAATAATAGGGCTGAAAAATAAAAGATAATTTTTAAAAAAAATTACCCATGACTGCTGTTGAGCTATTTAATAAATAAAATGACACCACTTTTTGGATATAATGTTAGCTTTCCTCTTTTGCAGGATAAAAATATCTTTTGCCTGTAAAAAATGCCCATTTCTAATGATATTTATACTTTCTAAACACACCCTTTAGTGGAAGAAAACAGAGCTCAAGCCAAAGTATTAAAAAAAGGAATTTATTAGGTAAAATAATATTAGGTAGAAAAAGGCCAACATGGTTATGCTAAGACTTGAGGTGGAAAGTTAAAAGCTCTGAAAACAGTCTCCATTCTGACTCTCCACGTGATGCCTTCTTTTCATGTTCATGCTGTGTTAAAGCAGCAGACAGTTTTGGGATTCAGGTTTCCTGGAATTTTCCTGGTATCTACTGTCCAACTACAAGAATTCACAGAAATTGGAGCAGTTTGGCCTTATACTTTTTTATGCTATCATAAGTCATTCTTGCTTGAGAAATGAATTTCTTTAACTGACCAGGTTTTCAAAAGAAGTAAATTCCAATTGCCAGTGGCTTTATTATTAATCCAGTATGTATCATTTCCAAAATTAATTTAAAATTCTAATATCTCCTTAAACAAAAACACTGTATAAGTAAAGCATTTTGTTCTTTGACTTTCTCTGTAGTATGTTTTAGTACATGGTATCCTTAGTTGATATGCTTATTTTCTTATTATATATTGATTCCGCCTTAAATAGAACAAAATATGCAATAAAATAGAGATATTAATTTCCAACCTAGAAAACTGTATGAAGAAGGGAACAATGTAGAATATCCTTGAGGAAATATGCCTTATCTTTGTCAAATTAAAGATAGACATTTGAGGTACAAAATTAGTAGATAAAGAATTCAAAAGCATATCCCTGCTAAGAATCTGAGCAGGAGCCTACTCCAGAAAGTCTGATTTGTCAGTCACAGGATCTTGAAACTTTGTAGTAGTAACTAGGAGATCATGTTTGTCATCTTCAACCAGTTGGTAGCTTTCTGAATTTTATCAGTGACTGAGAGACTTTCCACTACATCTTTGTAAATTTAAACTGAGACAATGATAGTATCCCTGCCAGTTTCCCAGGTATATAGAAATGGCATTGCAAAAAGGTTTATAAACATAAGCTCTACATGTTTATATTGCTGAAAATGTGGCAGTCATGAGAGAGCCTACAACAGAGAATTATAACATCTTGACAAAAACACAATCCAACTCCACAGGAAATTAGTTCCAATACCAGCTTCAACTGCACATCAAAGTTTGAAGTGACTACTTAAACAAAATCAATGTCATTAACTTTCACTTGATTGAGCTCAGACACCCGTAGGTAACTTTCTCAAACTTCTCCCATTCATAGATGACACAGCTGGGTAGAAATTAGTCTCTAAAAATACTTTCACACAACCGGCTTGTTTTCTAGTCACTGTCTGCTTATGTTATGCTCATTCCATCTGTCAATAGATGTGAGTCACACATTCGACCTTTCAGCTTCACTTGCGCACATAAATTTCTTCCAATTTCCTGTGAAACAAACACTTTTAACTCTTTAAGGTTTTGTAATTTGTGCACAGGTCATTTGGGGATGATTCAAAGAACAAAATGAACCCTCAACTATGTGACAAATTGGGCTTGCACATTTTATTATTAGAGTAAAATGTCTTTTACTGTTTGGGTAATAAATGAAGACCTGTATAGAGAGATTTACATGAATGCATAGTTTTATTTATATGTTTTTATGTGCACAAACAAAATGTTCCATGACATAGGACAATTAAGCCAAATAGATTAGAGAGGTAACTATACCCACCCACTCCTGCTACCCCTTACTCCGTGGCTTTCTTTTATGACTCATGAATAAACACTGGAATACTTAGATGAAGAAACAAAGATTAGCCATTATACTGACAGCTTAGGATCATGATTACTAGATCACGATTGTCTGATCTTGATTTTAGTTTCACTGAATAATAAATAGTATGTTGACCAAGACATAATTTAAGAAATTATATTTAAAATGAATTTTAATTAAAACTAGCCTGTTATTTAACAAAAACTGCAAGCTTTCTCCTAAAACCTATTATGATTTATAAAAACAAAAGCACAGGGGCTGGAGAGATGGCTCAGATGTTAAAAGCACTGGCTGTTCTTCCAGAGATCCTGAGTTCAATTCCCAGCAACCACATAGTGGTTCACAACCATCTATAATGAGATCTGGTACCTTCTTCTGTACACTGTCTACATAATAAATAAATATTAAAAAAAACAAAAGCACACAATGACTGAATAATAGACACAGCAAAATTGGAAAACCAAAAACATGGCAAATGAAACTTATGTTCTTAACTTTAAAGTGAGTCTTGCCTCCAAGAAAGAACAAGACCACTTTTTTCTGCTTCCTTCTTTATTACCAGTACCACAGTAACTGAAATGATGCTAAGGCTTTTTCTACAAGAACTATCAAATGGAACCATATCACAGTAGTTGTGGAAAACTATGGACAAAAAGAGTATTTGCTTTTGTGCTGAAATGTTATGGACTACCCTCTATATATAGTTGGCCTTCCAGTTACACTGTGAATCTACTGACATAACAGAATTTTTCAAAATGTTTTGTCATGTGCCAACTGTTCTAAGGACATAGGTACACATAGTAACTAGGGGAACAGTCCACAGTATAATTAATCTGTCCCATGTGTACAAAGGTAAGATGAAGTATTTTATCTGTTTACATGCCATGCAGAATTCAAGAATTCTGGTTTGTTGAATGTGTTATGCTATGCAATCTATTCTGTGTCTTTTATTTGTACAAATAAAAGAAGATATGCCAAATCATTCCAGAAGAATGTATTTCAACACTATCTTAACTTGTAAGTTCTGAATCCTAATGTAATTCTTTTTCTAAACTTTTGGTTGCTTTTGTGAGTGCATGTGAACCATTAAACAAAGACAAAATGAACAGGAACTGAGAAACAGCACATGACCACAGCAATAGGTTAGAGGATCTTATTAACATATAGGACCAAACGAGAGATGAAGAGTCAAAAATAAATGGCCTGGACAGAATAATATAGTCATATATTTGAGATTTTTAGAAAACAGACACAGCTCCATGTTGTTTAACAGACAGAACTTGACAGAACTAATGAACACATAAACTCACAGAAGTGGGTACTGCACACACAAGATCTACAAAAGACAAAGTCAGATAAAATACAAAGATAATGGGGAAGCATTCATGTAATTATACACATTAGCTAAGAATCTACTGTCAACTGATGACTACTAGGGAAGGGACAGTCAGTTTACTTCAAAGGTACCACCACTGAGAGGCTACACATGCAACAATAGATTTCCCCCACCAATGATGTACATTTAGGCAACATGAGGTTGACTGACTTAGTTTTCCTCCCTGAAGTGGGAGGCAAAGTGTTGACTGTGAGGAGGATTATAGTAGAAATTGCAGTGAAAGAAATGAGAGTAGATGGGTTTGATATAAAGCAATATTTTTTTAAAAAATTAAAATATAATTTTTAAAGAACTTCTTGCTTATATACAGGAGATCTGGACTCTAATTTTAATTTTGCAGATGAATGGACTTGCACAGTAAACTGGATAGTATCTGATGTTGCATAGAAAGAATGGAGAGTCTTGATAGCAATGCCTACTTTTATTTGTAATGCTGATCAATTTTTGAGCACTGATGTTTTTCTTTCATTCATCACTGCAACTCCTGCTCCTCTTTGAAGCCATGCACTCACCACCCTGAGTTGAGTTCCTGATAGAGCCTTCTATAGATTAGTTGATTATTCTTATTCTTCCTTTTTAAATTTTCTTATTCTTCCCAAAGTGCTGAATCTTCTTCCCATTGTATTCAGATTCATCATCTTTAAAAAGTTTAGAAGAAATATTGTATGGTTAGAATATCACTAAGAAATAGAAGACTATAAGCAAAGAACAAAGCAGGGCCCAATAATGGAGCTTTGCAGGAGATAGCATGCAGTGCTAAACTTAGAATACAAACCCGAAGGTTACAACACACCTCATTAAGGAAATCGAAATAATATGTCTCCATGAAACTTAGACAATAATTTAAACTTCACTGAGAAAAAAAGTAAAAGAGAAAACTCTTTTGTTTTTTTCTGTCAAAGTCGGCAAGAAAAAAACAAGGTCCCATACTGAAAAGAAGTCCTTGAAGATAGAAAATACAAGCATACAAGCATTTTGGTGCATTGGAAAAGAAACAGAAATGATGTTAAATATGATCTTGAATCTATCTAAAAGAAATATCTATTAAGAACAGCAGCTTCTTGACCTAAGACCCAAATAAAACCCCAAGGAAAATTAACCAGAAGACAAAGAAAAACAAAATGTCTGTTGAAAACAAAACTTTTGGTAGGGAAATATATTAAAATGATAAATTTTTCCATAAAGTTGATGTAGCAAGCCTCTCAGGAGGCATCTGAGAGTGAGGTGTGAAGAAGACTGAGAAGTACATCTTAGTGAATGGTAACTCCGGCCATTGCCTCTTCTGATACTGTCTCAACAAGTGAAAGTCCTATCCATTGCCTAGGTGCCCATGATAGAATTTATGTAACTGTCAGTGGGTGAAACACTTGGTAGCAAAGTGGAAAGAAAGGACATGCCCCATTCATATTACTGTGTAAAATCTAGATATTCCAGAGGACCCAGGGTGTTAGGCCAACATAAGGTTAAAAGAAAAAAAAAAGAAATTTGTTCTGCACGTACTTTTTTGTGTTTATGGTTATCTCTCTACTGTTCAGTTTTTAGTGTGCTAAATGAAAAACACCTGAAACATTTTTGTGACCTTTCAGTTACATTGTGAGGTAAGTCTCCACAAGTGGTAAGTCCAAGAGAAGCAACAAACAATATGACTCTTTCTAGCACACCAGTTGGTTATCCAACACCAAATGATAAATCTGAAAACATAAATACAAGTAACTCATGGATTGAGCAGCTTGTATTGATGTATTTAGAAATGTGTGTGTATTTAGAAATGTATTTTCTGTGTATGAACAATTAAAGAAAAAGAGACCATGAACTTGAAAGACAGCAAGGGGCATACATTTGAATGAATGGAGGAAAGAAACACAAGGAGGAATGATATAATTATAATATAATCATAAAAATTAAAACACCATTCTCAATCTCTTTTGTTAGTAATATCTACAACTATAATAAGATAATTCTACCTCCCAGGATGACTGAGTTTGAACTCTATATATTTAGAATATACACAATCATACATGTATTTATGTATGTGCAAGCATATATGTGCATGCATGTAAGAGGTATATATTTGTGCACTTTTATATATATATATATATATATATATATATATATATATATATGCATGTTGTGGCTAGTTCTTTGTCACCTTGACACTAGCTATTTATTTGAGAAGAGGGAAACCCAATTGAGAAAATTTCTCTACAAGACTAAGCTGTAGACAATTCCATAAGATATTTTCTTAATTAGAAATAGTTGGGAGAGGGCCCATCCTGTTGAGAATAGGGACATTCCTGTGGCAGTGGTCTTGGGTTGTATAAGAAAGCAGAATGAACAAACCACAAGGAGCTAACCAGAAAGCAGCACTACTTCATGACCTCTGTATCAGTTGCTGCTATGCCTTAGTTGCTGTCAGATCTTCCTTGAGTGATGACCAGTGATATTAAAGCATTAGCCAAATAAATCTTTTTCTCTCCAAGTTAACTTTAGCCATGGTTTTTCACATCAATAAAGACCCTAACTAAGACCATGTACATATACATATATAAATATTTATGTAGGTATTTATATATATGAAATATTATGTAGCTACCCAATGCATGGGAACTGTTATCAATAGAAATCACATATCATTCAAAAGCATTGTGATATTTATTGGCTATATGTATTGGCTTCAATGTGTGACAACCACAGTCATTTTGATACATTTTAAACATTTGCTTCATTTTAAATTATCTCCACATTGATAAGTAATTAATTACTAAGCAAACTGATGTTTTGAAATAAAAGTACAGAAGATGTATTTATTAAACCTTTAGAATATTTATCTATATATACACTGATATTGAAAGTTTTTGCACTATAACCTAGACAAATTTCCAATTTGATTGACTATTAATTATTTATTGAAAATCTTGAAGAAGAAATGTTTCATTAAACTCGTTAAAACTTAAAATTTAACAAAATGGTCCTCTTCAATGAATCATACTGTTTTTATGAATTATTACAATGTAGGTACAAAGAGATGTGTGCAATGAAACTCTGTCAACTACATATTTACATTGGATGGTTTGATAGAATATCTCCTATGGTAAAAGTCTTATATTAGAATACTTTAGCACACAATTACCTTTGAAAACTTATACAAAATTTAATAAATTTAAAAGTAGTTACAATCTGCTTATAATTCTTAGAAACTACAGATGCTTCTCAAATTACTTTGGGATTTGTTTCTGGTTAACATATTGCAAGCTAAAACCATTCAACACACCATACATCATCCCAGCCTGTATAATCTGGTAGCAGAAAATACTGCAAGGTATTGTTGTCCAATATGCTATTCCTCTTATCAGGATTGGTCACTATTTCTGCTGCCCATATCATTAAAGAATGATTAAGGGCCTGTCACTAGTCTAGAAATAGATTCAAGTTCAAAATGAGAAGCATCACTTTAACTAAGTGTATATTAATTTACACCATTGTAAATTTGAAAATCTCAGTCACCCTGCCTTATGTGAATGATCATCTAAATATAACTTTGCCTTAACTAACTACTATCTGTGTCATTAAGAACACAAGTAAATTCACATTCCTTTTAGGACAGTAAGATTTAAAAAGAGATGTTGAAAATGTACTAAGTTATTAATCTTTTTCCTTCATGTTGACATTTGTCTTTCTATCTCTCTTTACCTTAAAATGTACCTATGGGTAATTTTATTATATATTAAATGTATTTTAATATATGATATATTAAATGATATGCACATATATACATAATTTGCAAATATATTTGCAATAGTGAATGTCTGCTGTTTTATGGTTGGTTTTTCTGGACACCTCTAAATCTGTTTATATTTGATACTGAAGAAATTTATTTTATCTTTCGTTTTCTGACAAATATGCTTGATAGTGAAAATTATATACACAACATGTTTATATTAAAAATGAAGCAATAATGTTTATTTGTTTATATGTTACAAAAGTATGTAAAAATGGTAACTGATAAAGCTAGATAAAAGGCTTAATGGCTGAGTGTTTTCCATTCTTCTGCCTAACATCCAGGCAGGCTGCTGTAACATCAGCTTCATATAATCCAAGGCCCTCTTCCAGCCTCTGTAGTCACATTCATACCTGACATATACTCAAAATGACACATACATATACATAAAAAACAATTAAATTGTCAACACTGTTTAAAATTTAGTTGGTGAGACTATATGGATGTAACTTCTGATACTAATAGGAGACACAACCTTATAGTAAACTAATGGTCCTCTGTCTCTTAGAATCTTTTCACCTCTACTTTTATCATGTTCCCTGAGCCCTAAATATGGGAGTGTCTTCTAGATGTGTCCATTGGGATCATATAGCTGAACAATAATGACACTAAAGAACATGGAAGACTGGATAGGGAAAAGCCCATCAAGCCTCAACTGTATACAAAGAACTAAGGAAACAGAAAATTTGGTGATGGGAAAGGTGACCTTACCCATGAAAGAAAACACCATCAGGTTATCCAGTGTCAGTCACCCAAAAACATCAAATTGATTGAACAGGCTGTATTTAAAAATATATAAAGAGAGAGAGAGAGAGTGAAAGGGAGAATGCAATAACAATTAATGAAAAATAGGCCATACATTTGGAGGATAGCAGAGAGGGTTATATATGGGAGGATTTGGAGAGGAAAAATGTAAGGAGAAAATATTATGATGAAATTTTAATCTCAAAATAAAACAATTATAAAAAATTGAGGAAAACAATATATAGTTTATGTACTAATAGAAATTATGGTTACTGTCTTCTCATGAGGCCAGAGTTTAGTTAATCCCATTTTTATGAGTTGTGATGTTCTTGAAATAGATTGTCTTACAGACCCTACTCTAAAGTTTACCTTATGTTGACAATGACATGGAAAGTTACATTCACAGTGCATTCTTTTTAGATGAATGGTGCTGAGAAGAATCTTGGCTTTACTTTTCTATGAAGTCATTCAAGTACAGCATCACTAACAAGGAATGCACTAACTGTGATCCAACAAATTCATTTCTATGTTAATACGTATATTACAAATATGCCAACAAAAATTATTCTTCATACCAAGTGACATCAAGTAAAGGATGGATACATTGTTAAATTAACATAGACCCATAAAAGAAGGTCCAAAGGGGTGATCTTTACTCTCTCTGTGATCCTCTTGTTCCCCTCTTATGATGAATCTTAAGCAAACTTAAGAATCCAAGTCAGCTGTTCTCTTTTCTAGATTGGTGGCCTTACAGCAGTAATAAGTTTTCCATCCTTTTATTTCACATGAATCTGCTTTTGTTCATTGCACCCTACTCCCTTAGCCCCTATACTTATGCTGCTGGATGTTGACTTCTATCAGAAGATTCTAGTCTCAAAAGTTCTTGTAGCTCTTATATTACCATTGTGATTCCACATTTCTTCACTTATTGGTGAATGTTATGTTCATTTTCCCCAATTATATGATGTCCTAGTTAGCCTTAATTGTCAACTTGGCACAGCATACATTCATTCATCTGGTAGGAGAAGCCCAAACTGAGAATTTCTCTAGATAAGATTAGGCTGTGGGCATGTCTTTAGAAATCTCATTAATTGATTCATAATGGCTCATGCCACTGTGGACATCACATTCTTAGTTGAATCAAACGTTTGAGGAAGACAGAGAGGGAGAGAGCAAACAACATTCATAATTGTTTCTTTTTGAGTTCCTTCCTCAGACAACTTCTCTCCATAATAGTCTGAAATGTATGCCAAAAAAACCCTTTTCCTCCCAACTTAACCAGAGTGTATTATTGCAGCAACAGAAAGGAAAACAGAATGTATAATTACCTATTTTCATATATTTTACACTTGAGAATTTTTTTGGGTGAGCTATCAAACATACCACTTATATTGGTCATAGCATGGAAATGCAGCTATGTCCAAACATAAGAGAAATAGATGGGACTGCATGTGAAACTGTGGGTCTGCAGGGCCGAACCTTGATGATAGGCTAGAAAGGCTGGCCAGAAACTTAATACAATATAATTAAGATAGGTTATGTGTGTAACAGGAACAATTTTCATCCATTGTGGAATCTAAATTGAGATCATACAAAGAAAATAATTTAGTCACTCACATGATCTTGTCTATCAGTCTAATTTTAACCTGTATCATATGAAGGGATTCTCATTTTCAGGATGCTCTCATGGTTTATTGTTCTGCTCATGGGAGCTGCTGTATTTGGGATATCATATACATGGCTAAATCCTTTTGCCTTAGTATAAATATCTTTTTCCATGAGATCAGAACTTTCCTGTGAACTTTCAGTCTTGCTAAAAGTTAAGATTAACTATGTACTCTCATATTTAGAAAGTACATTATTATGGTACATTCATATAGGTCCTTTTGTAAATTTTAATGTCATGGTTGATGAATTACCTACTAGACTGTGGATTCTGTGAATGTAGAGCTATTGCAAACATATTTCTGACATTCACATTCAGAGGACATAGCTTATGGGACCTATGGCAGCGGCATCAAATTTATTCCTAATGCATGCATTGGCTCTTTGAAGCCCATTCCCCACAGCTTGCTCAGCCTTGATACTAGGGTGAAAGGCTTACACCTACCTCAACTGGATATGCCAGACATTATTGACTCATTCTGGTAGTCAGTACCTTCTCCAAAAAATGGATGGGTGATTGGGTGGTGGGAAGCTGGGGGGTGATTGGGAAGAGGGGAAGGAGAAGGGACAGTGATGGATATGTTTAAAATAAACCTTTTAAATAAAAAAAAGATTGCTACATAAATAAATAAAACCCACTAAGTCCAAAAAGTTTCTGAGATGTCATAAATATTTATAAAGAGAAATATCTTATGTAACACACATTTTTTTCATAAGAAGAAAAAGGAGGAGGGAAGGGAAAGAGGAAAAGAGGAAGAAAGGACATCTATATACTCATAAAAAGGAAGAAAAACAGAAGTACATATAATATAGAAGAATATAATTACGGAGGAGAGAATTTTGAATTCTTGAGATTAATTACATTTAATCACCTCTTTATTACTTAAAGTAGGAAAACAATAACATTATTGTCATTTCTTATGTCTTTGACTTTCTGCCATGTGTAAATAAACCAAACTTTAAAGAGTTTGTATGTTTAGAAATCAGCATTTCCTTCCAAAAATTTCTCTATAGCATTGTGGGGTTTGTGCCCAGGGTTTTTCCATTTTTTTTTTTTTTACTTCTGGAAGAAAAAGTTGCCAAGAAGGATTTGATCAGGCCCACCTTTGGTTCTGCCAGACAGCCTGAATCGCCCAAGCCTCTCGGTAGTATTGGAAATGTCACTTGGAAGGAAAACAGCCAAGTTAGAAAATCAGTTTATATTTTCTGCATGCAGATAGAGACAGGTGTCTTCATTCATCTGTTGGCAAGATCTAAACCACAAGTTGGGGTTTTGTTTTGTTATGTTTTGTTTTGTTTTTAAATAATGCAGTAAAGTTGCTTCTGAAATAGAAAGTTTAAAATTCTAGTATACTCTAAATCATGTGTACCTGACAGTTGATGTTTTTCCTAGCAACATCTTCTGCAGTTAGTGACTCAGAGGCCACCCTCTGCTGACTTCCTTTCTATTTTGCTAGTCACTTCCTCTTATTAATTTTGTTCATTAGAAGGTGCTATATCTGAGTCCAAGGGCCGATTCTGTTTCCTACCTAAATTTCCTAAAGATGTCATCCACATTCCCAGTTATGAATACTTTCAGTTCTGTATGTCCAACAGTATTCCAGATTCATGTAAACAGTTTCCAACTTGACATTACTGTTAACTACTGATGATTATGGAAAATTCACCAGATCTTAGACTGGGCTTCCATCTTGTCACCAGGTTTTCACCTTCTCCATTGAAAACTACTTTTGAGAATATAAGTAACATTCAGGTATCCAGGTATCTCTCCTTTGGCAGTCACTTGTCAGTCTATAAGACATATAAATGAAAACACAAATGGAGAATTTTGCCAAGATATAGGAAGTGACAATAGTCCCTTTCTCAAGGCAAAAATAAGAAGAATAATAAATAAAGAGTAGACATCCTGATTTGGGATACCAAAATTTGGGACAGACATATGTACTTACATATATGCACTCACAAACTCACATGAAACCAACACACACTGTATACAAAGCATAAACCACAAACACACACACACACACACACACACACACACACTACTCTACAAGTGCACACATATAATATACAGGATAAATTGCAAATATACTACCACACACACATACATAGTGCATACTCACACACACACTTATTATCCCAACCACACCAAACACATGCATCACTTCTTCTTATTATCCTCCTATAGCATACTACACACACACACATACATATCATACACATCACAAACACAAATATGCATACACCCACACACTTTACATCATACACATACCACAAACCACATCAAGCATGTAAACATACAACACATATACACGCACACACACACCACACCACATACGCACACCATATATACATACCCACTTTCTACCCCCACCACACTACTTTCCCCCTCACATATCACATAGCACCACATATGTGCTATATATATAAACACACACACCACAACTATCACCACCAACACCATTCACAGACAGCACAAACCTGTCATGATATATTGTATATGATGTAAAGAAATAAAGTTTACTTGAAGATCAGAGGACAGAGCTGATGTGAGATCTCTATATGCTTTGAATAAAGGACTGTTTTGGCCATGGCAGGAACCATAGTAGTAGGGAGGAAATTGGAGCCTAGGTAGGAGAAAGAGGGCAGAGTCAGACAGAAAGAAGCCATCCAGGCACAAAAGAATCATCATGTAAAAGAGCGCAGCAGAGTCATGGGCCATGTGGCCAGATAAGTTAGTGGAAATGGGTTGAATTAAGATGAAAGGGCTAACTGGCAATATGCCTGAGACATAGTCCAAATAGCATGAAGTTAATGTAAGTGTCTGTGTGTGTCTTTGGGACTTTGGAATTGCTGGTTCAGATAAGCAGCTGTGGTAGGTCTGAACCATAAGACTAGGTGGGCTAGAAACTTCATACTACATAGAGCTAGCCAAAGAGTTAGCCGAGTTAGCCATAGAGGTCAGGTTGTGATGGCACACACCTTTAATTATAGCACTAGGGAAGCAGAGACAGAGATCCATCTAGATCTTTGTGAGTTCAAGGCCAAAGAATGCCAGATGAAGGTGGCACATACTTTAATCTCAGCACTTGGAATTCAATGCCTCTGCTCCTAGTACATGGGAATCACATACACTTTTAACCCCAGCACTAGACAGTTTCAACCAAATATTGATATGACAGTGTAGAGAAAGAAATACAAAGTGGAAGGAGACAGAGTTTGCCCTTCCCTTTTTGTCTGAGGACTCAGAGAATTTTTGGAGAATGGATCTTCCCCATTCAGCCTAAGGAGTCAGCTAGATGAGAAGTGGCTGTGGTCTGTTCCTCTGTCTCTCTGATCTTTCAGCTTATCCCAAATATACGGCTCCAGGTTTTCATTAAAATACCAATTAAGATTCATGTTATAACTAGCACCAAATGAGAAGAACTTATATCCATATAAAGTCTGAGAAAGTTTCAAAAGGTATTCTAGACACAAAAGAACAGTCAAGTATGGCTTCTTGGTAGCAGCATTTTTTCGGAGGGCTCTGTTTGCTAGCGGTGAGTAGAGGCATGGTTCCTTTAAGAGAGATTTCCTCACAGGCTTAAAGGCAAAAACCAGGAGGCTCTTTTAGTAGACCTTGCTACCAAACACTTAAATGGGAGTTCAGGAGCAGCAGGCAGTGGTGCTCTATTTGATAACAATGTGGATCCTAAAACTCTCCATAGTCCCAGCTAGTACCTCTACCATAAAGCTAGACTCTCAGGAAGCCAAGGAATGGAGTGGAGACAGCTGCCAAAGCCCAGGCTTCCTGGCTGTGTGGTTTAGCATATTAAAGTCTCATGTAGTCAGAAAAGAGAGATATACAGTAAAGAAGATTCAGACAAAAGAAAAACCTCTAGGCAGTTGGCTGTGTGTTTAAAAATATACATAGACTTGGCATAGAAAAGAGAAAGTGTTTAAAAAAGAAATACAGTAATAATAAAAATGCTATGTAAAGATGGAAAATACACAGCGAGTCAGTATACTGAATGTTATTGAGTTGTTTTCCAGTTGTTTGTGTGTGTGTTTTCTTTTTTATTTATTTTTGAATAAAGTCTCATGTTTTATCCATTTATCCCCTTGTTCAAATTCCCTTCCCTCTCCTGCCCTCCCAGTCACTCTCTCTTCTCCCCATCCCCTTATCTCCTCCATAGCAAGGGCAGGAGGTTTTACTACTGCTGAATAAGCAACAGTCACTAAAAGATATTTGATTATAAATGTTACTGCATTAATCCAACATATATATTTTGAAAATATCTTGACTTCAAATTTTAAGTCAAAAGATATATTACTTTGGAAAGGTGATTTCATTTTTATTCCACAGAAAATGAGAGGCTGTGGACTCATTTGGGGTTAAAGAAAATCAGGTTCAATTAAAAAAGATGGCTAAAATTCCCAGATGATCTAATATTTTAGAACGCTTTTGTTGCAGTTTCCTCTGAGTTCTGCATCCAAAACAGCTTCAAGACTGCTGGCTGAGATGAGAGGAAGCCAAATGAGAATGCTGAACTGAGAAAAGGTACCATGTCACATGGCTAAACATAGATAAGAATTATGGGTTAATTTAAGTGTAAGAGCATGTTAGGAATAAGCTTGAGCTACTGACTGATCATTTATAAGTACTATTAAGTCTCTTATTCAATTATATGGAAAAAAGCTTCTGGGTATTTCAGAGTTTCTGTCAGGACAAAAACTTCCAACTACACAAACTGCATGTTGCATACACACAAGCAACACCCACATTGCATTTTGCACACGTAGTATATACACATACACATGCACACTGACTATCCCCCACTATACTACACATATACACATTCACACACATGCACACACACACACACACACACACACACACACACAGTTTTCCTATTCCTTTCTTATACCTTACTACCCCACATACTCTACCACACACAAATTTCTGGGCATATATTGGTATGATTAAAGAGTTACTAAAGGTAAATAGAGGAAAACAAACAGATAAACCTCTGAGATAGTAAAATATGTAACAAATACAGTCCAAAAAAAGAAAAAAAATACAACAATGAAATGACACCTATTATCTATAACAATCATCCATGATACAAACTTGATGGATTACATTGTATTTTAGACATTTAAAAATGAGAATTTTAAGTTATTTTCAATTCTAAGCATCATTAAAAGGTATTAAAGGAAATGTAATGTTCATCCTAGTATAAAATCAATGAAGATATTTTGAAACCACTTTTTTAAACTTTTTTCCACTTGACTATTGTGTTACCTATAAAACCAAAGGTTCTATATCATAAGTTTATTTTTCTATATTATGTAGGAAGTAGTAATATTTATAGTAGGCTCCCTTTCTTCTGTTATAGTATATTATATATTCTACTATATAATATCTTCTTAGTATATCTGCTTGATCTCAATTACAGCAACTTAACCAAAATCTGATACTTATCTTATAAACCTTAAATTATAGGTTTTATAGCAAAACAAAAATGAGCACCATCTCCAATAACAGAAAACTAGACAATATGAACAGTAATAAGAAAACCAATAAATGGCCAATTTTCATAGTGCTGAAAGATACTGTGAAAATGACTGGAGGTGAAAAATAATCAAAACTTACCTGTGTGTGAGCCAAAGGAGATGCATTAAAAAGTGATAGAGTAATATATTCCCAACAGTGCAATAGTGACATGAATGTTACAGATATAACCAACTACTTTGTGCATAGACTTAAAGGCCAGCTCTTCAAGATGGAACTTATGTCTTACATCCTTAAGAGGACTAAGAACAAGTAGTTTGGTATGTCATAGGCGCTAAGTAAGAACATTCTTATTCTGTTAATTGTAAATAGTATTAAACTGACTCCTAAGTACTTATCTTTATATTGATAGATAAGTGCATCAACATCCTTAAGAGGACTAAGAACAAGTAGTTTGGTATGTCATAGGCTCTAAGTAAGAACATTATTATTCTGTTAATTGTAAATAGTATTAAACTGACTCCTAAGTACTTATCTTTATATTGATAGATAAGTGCATCAACATTCATCAGAGATGCTTCTTTTCATAGTGGATAATGATTAAGAGAGAAATTTATAACTAGTCAACATGCAGAGAAGAAAAGACTAAGAACCAAATTCCCTCTTTCCATACCTTAGATATCTTTGCAGATGTTTAGGAGAAAGAGCCAGAAATAGCAGATGACTACAACAGAATAATGGTGTCCAGCTATAATAGGACAATCATATATGTGAAGAAATAGTTGAGTCCATTTTCTGCAAGTATATGTTATGAAAGTCTATCTGTTGATCCAGTCTATGATCCAAATCTATGTATATCTAGGTAATACCAACTGCACTCAGTTGCCTTAAAAATGAAGGAAAATAATTAGAGGTAGAAGAATAGGAGAGGACTTAGAGGGAAGAAAATGGTGTGTGGCTTTGAACGAAGTTTACTATATGCATGTATCAGATGCTTAAACAATAAAAAGAATAGAGAAGAGACAGTAGTGGTTGAGTTCAGCAGTTTTTATTTTCTAGGATGCACAATCCTTTGAATGAGGAGGACGCTCCCATAGGTATCTCTAACTCCATATAGATTGTTAAGTGCTTCAGTAAAGGCCCACACCAAGTGCTATGGGACCATGGGGAGGAAGAGATTAATCACTACCATTACCACATTTTTAAAATCAATTTATCATGATCATAGCTTTGCAATTAAAGGAAACTTGTCAAGGCACTTAGAACCAAAAGACATGCCTATTTTTTTAAGCCTGTACACCCAGGCTGTTTCCCCCAGTTTGTTGCACATAATCTTATTTTTCTTTTCATACTTTCTTCCTGCTTCTTGGTGAATCTATGGCCAAAATAGAAGGTGAATTCTTAATGAAGTATCAATGCCTCATATCGATTTTTTGCTAATTTATTCTCTGTAAATATAATAACGCAAAGATCATTTATTTAACTAGTATGACAAGATCATTTGGAGGTAAAATTTCATATATTATACTTGTAAATTCACTATAGCAGATAGTGTTCTCTAAAAGAATTCAAGTTTTCCATTAAGGACAAGTTAAACATTTTATCATAATTTATCACAGAGCATTTAAAACATAAATTGAGTGCAAGACTTTCTTTGCTTATTGAATAACAATTGACATTTTTCTTAGTTTTAGTAGTTTTAGTTATTTTACCTCATATTTACTGAGCACATGTTAAGATCACAATGGTCTTCTGTGTACTGAGAACACCGAAGTGAAAAATTAGACAAAAAATTTTTTTGTTTTGTATTTGTAGTGGAAAACAACAAAATTAAATAAAAGAGAACAAGTATTGAAGTGATAGATCAGATGGTAACAGGCTTTGCAAGAGAACCTATGTTCAAAGGAGCCCGCATAGGGATATGTACGTCTACTTTGGAAAAAGTAGGAATAGTTGGATCCTTGGGGCTCCCTAACCAAACAATTTAGTATTTCTGGCAATGTGCCAACTGTCTCCCTGTGTGCAAAATAAGGTAGTCAGTAGCTTAAAGAATGGCACTTGAAGCTGCCTACTGGCCTCCACATGCTTTAGCACATACATACAAATGCATGCATTTGGACACACACACACAAGCACACATCTGTATGGTATCAAATAGTAGATGTTAAAAGTTGCAGGACAACAATATTACTAGTAAGGAAAAGACAGATTTGAGGAGCCCAGAGCAAGAGAATAGTGGATATCATATGATGAGACAGGCAAACAATATGCCAGGTAAAAGATATCCCAGGTGTAAATACATAGTTGGAGAATTATGTGTGTTCCAGATTGTTCCAGAAACACTTTGAGTAAGAGAGCAACTATCTTTGTTTGCTAAAGAGTAAACAGTTTCCTAAGACACTATTCTTTATTGCTGATACTGAGAAAAATCATAGAAAAAAAGGCATAAGATGACCATCCTCCTAGGAAAGCCACTTTGAACATTGGATGAAGAATTTGGCAAACTGATTGGCAATAGTATGAAAATGATAGCAGCAGATGGATAATGTTTAGCCTTTAGAATGTGGTAAAGCTTCCTTTGTAGAGTGGCAGAGCCTTTGGGAGACACATGGGATCTGAGTTAATTTTTATCTGTTTTATGAAAACAATAGCTATTCATTTCATCTGGAAAACTTAACTCCTTCCTCTGAAACAAACATCAGGATTGAACAAAACTCCTGTCAGGTGAAAGCATTTGCTAAACGAAAGTTAGAAACTGTTGCTTAAAAGACAAGCCAGATTTTGTTGATTTCCCAAGGGAGAATTAACCCCTCTGAGAAGTGGATGAGGGGTGGAGAGGAAGGGATACAGGGGAGAAGGGAGTGGGGGAAGTGTGGTTCGTATGTAAAATGAAAAAAAGAAAAGAAAAAGACACCTTCTCTCAGCATACTTTTAAGGATCTATTTTAGCAGCTTTTTTTTTTTTTTTATTGGCATTAGGATTCTTTTTTATATCTGCAGGGAAACGCTCTCACATAAAAGAAAATGTGAGAATGATCTACAATGTTGTATTCAATGGAGGTAGCAGTGCAAGCTCTGACCACCAGCTTTGTCATCTTTCAGCCATTCTATGCCACTGTAATCAGTGACCTAGCAAAGGAACTTGTCATTCAGCAGAAATGCTGGAGGCTTCTCTTACTACATTGTCAATGGGAACACTACTTTTTTTCTCATTTTATAATTGAGTGTCTTCCCCAGACAGTCTCAAAGGAATTTATCTAAGCTATGAAAATGCACTTACTTTTTGGCCAAGATGAAAATACATGCAACTTGGTGGCTAGAAAAGACTACCACTAAATAGCCAAATTACAACCATTCAATACCTAAAAATATACCTCTCTGACATGGCAACTTTCTTACCAGACTTCATCTAGTATCAAGTAGCATTACCCAGAAAGAAGAAATTAACACAATAGAGTGAATAAAAAAGAAGGTAAAGATGATGAACCAAGGAAGTAAAAGAAAGTGAAATTCAAAGAAAGATGCAAAGTGGAGAGTTGATGTTTGTCACGGAGGCAGCCAAGGCTCACTCTCAGAGGGCTGACATTCCCATACTTCTCCAATTGATATGCTCTCAAAAGAAGGGCAGGGTGTGATCCAAAATTGGAAAGGGTAAAAATAAAAGGAAAAGGGGAAACACACAATGTTTTCTTAATTTGAGTTTCAGTCCTACATAAACATATCACAGGCCACTTCTGATTAGAACATAAAATAATTTCTTCTTAGAAACAGAGACTGGAAGAGAAATAAGAAAAAAAATACCAATTAAAATAGCTGTATGTAATAAGAATCATTTTTATGACTCCTTTACCTTATAAATTACTTTATGCTTTTATTATTAAAAGTTAACTGGAATAGAATTCAGCATGCAGAAAGATGTATACAAATAGAGGCAAATTTACTGTCAGTGCCTTCCCTAGAGAAGATAATTTGTGTATCTCTAGGAAAATTACAATCTTAGAGAATTACAATCTCAGAGAATTTATCATCAAAATTTCACACAAAGAATAAAATAATATGATTGGATTGTCCAAGCAAACACATAGATAAACAGAGGCAAACTGAAAGTCATTAAGGCAACTTTCTTATAATCAAATGAGTATCCTACTGGGGGAAAGAAAAGGAATAAAGACAAGATAGCACCAAGTCAAGGTGTGCATGAAAAAAACATCACCAGAGGAATACCTAGTTTTAATTTGCCAATCAGTGATAATCATCTAAGCATGTGTTCAATGACAGAAGTAGGTAGCAAAGAGGAATGAGCATTAGGACTTTTAAGAAGCAAAATTAAAGGAAACAGACCAATTACTATTTATCTAGCAACTTATATGTTCCAGATATCTGGCACTTAGTGTTTCATTTTGTTCTCATAGAATCAGTCAGGCATATTTCAAAAAAGTAATACATTTTATAGTGCAAGTCATTAGTGACCACCCATAAACAGTTCTTATCTTTACAGTGTGCAGCCACACTTCATTTCTGAGGTACCTTAAAGTCAGATGGGTTTACTTGACAGTGCTAGCCAATGGAAGGCAAACAGAAAGGAAAAGAACCATTTACCAAACAAGATAGTGTTAAATATGTATAATATTTCCACAGTATATTTTATTTTTCATAATGGAAGTTATGATTGTATTCTATGACAGTGCCACAAAATGGTATTCACCTGTCAGCCTCTCAAGAGCCACTCAACTCATATTGCAGTTAGCAAATAAAATCAGTGTTAGGTTAAGATGCTAGGATCATCTCACTGGAGATGCCTAACCCAATCTTGATATTATGATGAGGAAATCAGACTTGCCTGGAGTAGATGCTGAGCTGATTCAGCTTGGGACTTTTTGCCCTTTCTGGTGAGGGGATGGGAGATGGGGAGGAGGGAGGCTGAAGACTGACCTGGAGGAGTTGAGAGTGGGAAGGGAGGAGGAGCAAGGGGATACATGGATAAAAAAGACTATTTTA
This sequence comes from Sigmodon hispidus, assembly GCA_004025045.1. Lineage (NCBI taxonomy): Eukaryota > Metazoa > Chordata > Mammalia > Rodentia > Cricetidae > Sigmodon > Sigmodon hispidus. The sequence continues at coordinate 87,135 of PVIH01007833.1, forward strand.
TAAATAAAAAAGACAGAAAAAAAATGATGCTAGGATCTCAGAGTTGTTGACACTAAAGCAAGCAGGGACTGCCCTAACACATTTTCTAGGTTACACAGTGAAAAAATAGTGTGGAGTTGAAATAGTGTTCCCTGGGCTCTAAAGATTACACTCTTTCCATCCTTTCATATAAGGATCCAAAAATCTGGTTACAGATGTAGAGTGGACACCACATACTCTATAAACTCAGAATAAAGTGAGATTAATGAGTTTGGGCTGGAGTATGACAACAGTGGAGTGGATTTTGACTTACTTTTATAACTTAATGCTGCAGAAGATAGGCATGAAAAACAAAACACAGATGGGAATGTCAGTGGTTTACCAGGGAGTTCTAAAACTATCAGATATTTCATGAAGGTGTAAGGAACTATTTTCCTGAACTTTTCAATGTCATACTGTGGAACCCCCAAACAGGGACTGAAACAAGGTAGAAAAAGCATTAAAGTGCAAGGAATGAGGTTACTGGAGCAAAACTCTTGGTGACAATTAAATTTCTGCTGACCATAAGTACTTCCCTTCTTTAAAGTATAGGATATTTCCAGAGACTTCTTCCACCCCTATTATTTTCCACATTACCTTTGGATTATTGCCTTGCTTCATTTGAGGAATTTTAGAACTATGGGTAGGTGACAACCATCAATTTCTTTCCCTCTTTGTGTATGCCACTGAAAATTATATGCATAAATGTTGACATATATGTACCTACTTAAATATGTCTGTCAGCCAGAGGTTGATGTCAGGGAACTTCCCTTTAGTGTTTTCAGACAAGGTCTCTTACTGAACCCAGAGTTTACCTGGATTAGCTGGCCAGGTATCCCCTGAAATCTGTCTATGTCCAGCCTCAGTAGCACTATGATTGCAGATTTGGGATACATGTCTTGCTTTTGTATGGATAATAGGTACCCAAACTTGGGTCTCTATATTAGGAAAAGATCATTTTGAAAACTAGCCCTCATCATCAGTTATAAATGAATAGCCTAGTGATGATAAGTAGAGGACTATATGTAAGGATTTTGGCATGGGTCTTGCTGCTTAGAATATTCTTAGAGAAATGATCCAGCTTCTATTTTCCTGAAGGATGTCAACCTCCATAGAGTACAATTAATAGCTTTACTATTACTGGTGGGCACTATAATCATTGATTTTAAAACACTTCATGGCATAAGATGTCTTTATGTAACCCAGAATGTCCTAGACCTTGCCAGATAGTCAAAATTTATCTTGAAACTGGCCATCCTTCTGAGTCATTCTTACCAGTTTTGATATTAATAATTGCTTTCTGCTGCACAATGCTTACTATTCCGGATTTCCAGGAAGCTCACCACCCAGTCAGTCTTCTAGCAAGTTATATTATTTCATTTTAAGCCCTTCACTCTTAGGCACCCCCTCTCCTGAGGCAGTGGAAAGGTAGCATACATGACTGTATATGAACATATGTATATACTGACTGTCTTATAAATGCCAGCAATCTGTTGAACACTAAAGATTATATAAATCTTAGCAGCTTTACTGATGCTTCATACACAAACAGCTGTTCTTTCTTGATTGCCTGATTAAATATGCTGTAAAATTTCTCCCAAGAAAATCTCACCAAAGTTGATTCCAGCAAATCCTCTCTAACATCCTGCTAGCAGCTTCAGTTTCTAAGAAATCTAAGTAAAGACCCAACTAAGAGCATTTTACCCAAAGGGATGCTGTTTCTGTTCTGGAGGTGAGACATTTATAATGTCAGACCAAGTGTCCTATCTAGTCTTGTCTCAGTCCCTAACCAGCAGTCAGTCACTCAACATCTCTAAAATAAAACACTGCTATAACTGTGGTAAAGATATATTATGTAGATAGAAATGTACTTTTTAAAGTAAGACTCTCAGTCTCTGAATGTTTTCATATCATATTTGTGTCAGTATAATGTTTATATATCTCAGTAAGTAGAACAATTACAAGCTACATCTCTATGGACAAAGTCAGAAAATATTAACATTGAGACTAAAGTTATCAGCCTGATGTTAAATTAACTAAACCACCAATAACTAAAAACTTTCAATGTGGAATGCCTCAACCATAATTCTCAAAACTGTTGATTACAGGAGCAGGTATCAGCTTAAGCTTGTGTAAAAAATTTGGGAACTTTCTTGATATCTGATGTTTAATCTGCATTCACTTCTAAAAAGATCTCATTTCCTTTTAAGCTTACCTAGCTAGCCTGTCTTAGATCATATGTCTCATATTTATGAATCCATGGTGCCCTAAAGTTACAATTATCATATGTGGTTCTCTGTTAAATTTTAACTTTAAGTAGCCAAAGATATTTATTTTGATCATTTTATCTTCTAAAATTATCATACCTCTTGTTATCAATGAAGAAAATATATTATTAAGACCAAACTAAAATTTAAAAAGATGTTATATACAAATGCTTTAGAATCTTGAGAGAAATACATACAAATCACACTACATTTTTTGACAGAATGTTAGCAAATGTGTCATATTTGCTTCCCTGCTACAAAAATGTTTTTTATATATATTCTATGCCCAAGCCTGGAATTCTTTCCACTGTGTTTTTTTTAATGGCAGTTAACCAGCAAACCACCATATGGTGATACAGTACTCCTTTGTAAAAACCTTTCTTGACCACCCTGACTAATCCAAATTAAATCACAATCTCTTTATAGCCACTAACCTCTCTCACAACATTTTGAGCTTTGTAACTTCATATATCATTCTATTTATATTTGTTTTTAATCCCTCTTCCCCTACTAGTCAGCAAGCCTCATGACAGCAGGACCTAGGACAGTTAAGAAAATAACTACCTGAGGCTAGCACAGTTTCTAATACATAAAAAAAAATCCAATTAAGATTTCATGGGTAGATGAATAATTAACATGTTTTGAGAAAGAATCTCACTACATATCCCTGGCTGGCCCAGAATTTGCTATATGGACCAGAATACCTTTGAATTCACAGAAATTTGTCTTTCTCTGCATGCTAAGTGCTGGTATTAAAGGTGTGTGCTACCATACCAGGCTACAAATATCTTTAAACCAATAAAATAAGTTATTATAGTAGTACAATTGTCAATAATATTTCAATTTTATCTCAGAAAATTAGGCATGTGTTGTTAATCAGTGGTGATCTTAAGAAATTGCAAAAAAAAAATTTACTAGAGTTTGTACTTGCTCGGTATGATCCTTCAAGTGTGTCTTTTATTGTAATAGCTTCCTGAATGTCCAGAACAATTCTGACATGGGTTTTGATCTTCAGAATTCACTTATTCAACAGTATTATGTGAAATTATTCATAATTAGGTCATTTTCTAAAATATGACTTGCTTTCTATTATTTCATTTAGTTCTCTGAATTCACTTGCTATCGGGTGATAATCATAAAGCAGATAACATCCATGGACAGAGCCATACATTGACACACATGCTCAGTCTTCATCTTTTGGGGAGAACTACTAGATTCTAGTGTTTTTCTCAATCCTGCCTTGATGAGCCTAACTATGTGTAAAGCTGAATAGCACTCTAGGATGATACTTCATTGAAAACTCAGTGTCTGCTTCTTTACAGTACTGTTTCCTTGTAACGACAGAGTTAGAGTTATGATAAATGTGGGAATGTTGTGTCTTCCTCATCTGCTGCGTGTGACCACACCTGGATTAGAGCAACTGGGATTTGATATAAAGGCCTTGAATTATAAAAGTAGGTAAGTTAGAAATAGGAGTCAACAATCAAGGGGCATTTGTTTGACTCAAATGACCATAACTGGACTTTTAAAAATAGAGGCAGCCATGTTTGTCTTAAAATGGAAAAGCCTCACCCCAAATCTGTAAGTTTGTGGTACTTCCTAGGGGGGAAATGTACAATCATTGCAGAACTTCCTGTAATATTAACCTCAGTGATTAAAAAGTCAACTTGACATCTATAGCATGATGCTCTGTGCATTTTCATTCCTATCATAGCAAATTTGGTGTTATATCATAGCAAATTGAACCTGTAAAGCAAGCAACATATCACCTGAAAGAACTGCTTTTAGAAACTCCTTGTGAAGTCCCTTTGTCATAATAGCCAGCTAAAGGTACTTTTGCCAAATTTGACTAGAAATCATCAACAGGCAAAAGCAGCTCCCTTAGTGTTGGTAGCCCTAAGGTACCAATATTCAGTGGACAGGGTTCTGGAGCCCAAAGACCATGGCTCAATAGCTTGAGAACTAAAGATTTATGACATCTATCTTGAATCTTAGGAGGGTCATAATTCTAAGTGTTCAAGTTCAGAGCAAGATCTCAGCTTTTAAAGTCAGAGGCCTATGACTCTAGGAAATGATTTCTTTTATCATTTCTTTTATCTTAAGTTGTTTTTTAATTTTGCATAACAATCACAGTTCCCTTTCCCTCCCCTCCTCCTCCTAGCCCTGAGCTTCTCCCCACCCTACCCCTCATCCACTTCTCAGAGAGGGTAAGGACTCCCACAGGGAGTCAATTGTTGTAGAAGATTTCCAGACCCCTTTGGGCTAGAGGTTTTGACCTAGCCTGCAGCAGCATTTTCTCCCAAAGAAATGAATCAGACACTTATATTAATTTCATACTGTTTGGCCTATGTCTCAAGCACATTACTAGCTAGCTCTTTCATCTTAATTTAACCTATTTCTAGTATTCTATCTGCCACGTGTACCGGCCTGTGGCTCACCTGAATTCCTTACATGGCTCTTTTTCGGAGGTCGGATGGAGACTGACTAACTCGGCTCTCCTTCTACCTATCTCTCCTCTGATATTCCACCCACTTCTATGGTGCTCCACATAGGCCAAACCAGTTACTTTATTTACAGCATACAGAGAACATTTCCATCACAGTCAATACAGTCTGCATATCAAGTTGAGGCAGGACTAAACCCATCCACCTTATGAAGGCTGAGCAAGGGAATGGACTCCAAAAAGCCAGTTCATGCACTTGAGATAAATCCTGGTCCCACTGCCAGAGGCCCCACAATCTACCCAAGCCACACACTGCCTTTCACATTCACAGTGCCTAGTTCAGGCCCATGCAGGTTTACAACTGTCAGTCCAGATCCCATGAGCTCCCAATAGTTCAACTGTCTCTGTGGGTTTCCCCATCATGATCTTGACCCCTTTGCTTATATAATCTCACCTCCCTCTCTTTGACTGGACTGGGCATTGAGGCCAGAATTATGTGCCTTTTTAAAGTTTCTGTCACATAACCTTTCTTTCTCTCATATATTCATTGTATTTAATTCTGAGAAGTAGATAGCACAGTAGAAAATTCAGTGGAATTTTAGGAGGCCAAATGCAGATGAATACTGGATCCAAATAGTATCATTGTAAGGAAAGCTTAAGATCCAAGACATTCATGCTAAAGTTTTCCCCTCTGTCAATGACATAAGAACACTTTTGCTTAAGGTCCACTAATGAATTAGTACATCCCCTGCTTATCTTTCTGGGTTTGTAAGAGCTTGGAAATGATTTTTAAAACAGGAATCTATAGCTCTGGATGTTCAGGTCAGATTCTTATTACTCTAGACTTTGAAGGCATGTAGCCCATCCCTCAGAAGACAAGTTAAGAGTTGGTAAAGTTCAGATGTTGGGTCCTTTGTCTTTTTATAATTAAGCATCTTCCAGTACTTTTCCGGAGATCAAGGTTTGCAGCTAGCACATTCTGAAGGCTTGGCCCTCTAGTTCTGTTCCTAGATGGTCTCTGGAACAGTTCACTATCATGCTGCCCCTAAAAGCCCCAGGACACTTACATTCATTGAAAAAGCACCTCATTCATTCTTTCCAATTTAATGAAAGGCCATGTGAGAGAAGGCTTTACTTCAGTTAATGTCAAAAAGTGAAGGTGTAACACAAGAGAAAAGACAGCTGCCATAGTGAGTAACGGAGACTGAGAAACTAGCTCTACAGAATAGGGGGCTCCACAAGTGCTCACATTTTAATTCTAACAGTCTCATCCTTACTTGCTGATATCTTTTCATTCTACCAGAAACAAGTCTGTTTTATAAACTAGTCACAAGCATCTTGCGTCAATCACAGCTTTTTGTGTTATCAGTGGGGAACTGATCTCCCTCCTCTTCTGAGTAAAAAGAATTGTGAAGTGATCAGGATCATCTAGAGTTCAATGGAGCTTGCTTGATTAAAGGAGTTTTCCAAAGGAGTTGCAAGTTGTCCAGGGAAGTCACGATTGGTGCAAGACCTTCTGAAAAAGTATGGCAGCAGCAGCAGCCTTAGTGACAGTGCCGCTCTCAGCCAGAATCAAGTTTGAGCAGAGCAATCAAGGAATATTCCAAAGAACTGGTCTGCCATGATGACATTCTGGCCAGTTGCCAAAATGGGCCTGCTTAGTTGACAAATCCTCACTCAAGGGAAACAGACACATGGAAAGGGTCTGTCAGCTCTCCAGGAACGGGCCATATGGCTGGCACTTAACTGGTTATTTAAAGAAAACAGTGCTTACAAGGACTTAGCACAGATTTAAAATTTTAAAAAGTATTATCATATGCTTAATCCCTTGTCAAGCATCTTTAGGCAGAGTTGGTTTTGTATTACCTGCCTCAATAAGTCATATCTTTGTAGCTTTTCCTTCAGGCTTTGTTGACTCTATCACAGCATATGATACTGTAAAGACTTACAGTGGTCATCACTGTAGAACACCTACCTAGATCATCCCTCAATTCTACAAGTTCCTGGCTTTATAGGTTTTGAAATTCATTTTATTTTATATCAGTTTCTTCTTTTGTAAGATGAACTAACACTTGAAAAACAATAGAGCAAACCAGTTGAAAAAAATTGAGTTTTGAAATACCATTAATAAAGAAAGAGATGTATGTCTGTATCTATGGCCAACTGACATCCAAATGCCTTAGATGGAAATGAAAGTGTAGGGTGGACATGACTATAATCAAAATATATTATGTACATGCCTGAAATTACACAAATAAACACTTTATTAGGTATAGTAATAAAGTGTTTAGTAATAATTGTTAATATGTATACATATTAACATATTATAAATATCATGATACATTATGCAATTATATGTTCATATGTAATATACTAATAATATGTATAATAATATATGGTAATAAAACATTAACAAACAAATTAAAGTTGTGTCTTATAGAGTTGCTATGAGGGTTTTTGATATGTATTACAAATATGTCTGTTTGCATGTATATAATTTTTAATACAATACTGCAAATATACTAATCTCTTAGTAAGGGCCAGTTATTATCTATAATTTATGTTACAACTTAATGCCTTTTTAACAATGTATTTTTTTATACTTCTTCTGCAGTAATAACATATTACATTAGCTTGAGAAGAAAAAATTGAACAGGACTAGAAATTCCAAGTGCTCATGAGCGAAAATTTTTAAATAACTATGTAGTCCATGTATCTTTTCTTTGAGTGAATAAACTATGTTTGTGATACAGTGAAGTATTAGAATTCATAAGGTGTGAGGAAAATAAAGAGTTCCCTAGTCATCATGATGATAGAAGCAAGTTGCTTCAGTTGATACACTCTGTGTCATGCTTTTCCTTCCTGTTTCACAGAGGATCTTTCACAGATGAAAATTTATCCCTTTCTCAGGGTGGAGGGCTTCATGTTTATTCTTCTGTAGATTGAGGGCTTCAGATGAGATGAGTTATATAGTAATTTATAGTTCTACATTTTTTCATTATGTGTTTAAAATAAAGAAAAGGGCAGAAATCCCATTGGCTTCATATCACTAGAGAACTGACGGACATACAGGCAGACAGACAGACAGACAGACAGACAGACAGACAGACACACACACACAGAAATCCATGAATACAGATATATTTCTTTCATCAAAAGGCAGAAAAGTGAAATTGTGTAACTCCATTTTCCTTTAATTATTTCCTTTAATTATTATCTTAGAGCTTTTAATTTTAATACATATGTAACTTATATTCTTCATCTAGTTATTTTAAATTTTGTGAGAAACTTGTCATTTGCCTCATTGAAACTGAATGTTGAGTCTGTCCCAGAATCTAAAGCTTGGTTTATCTCCCACACAGTACAATACTGAAGTTTTCTCATGACATTTTTATTGCTTCAATAAATTACTCTGCAATATATGTTTGCCTTTGTCACCCTTCCTTGTGGCAGAAATAAATAAATACAAATGAATTAGTCCTCAGCTGTGAGATGCTCCTAGGTGATCTTCTCACCTAGGTTCAGGCAGCTCACCTGGTAGCTGTTATCTGAGATCATCTCAACTGAAGATAAAAATCATTTTTAATCAGGGATATTGGTTGGCGTTGGCTCTGTCTTTTCTATATTGTGGCAAACTTTCCTCAAGTTTCACAGATGTGCGGTGGAAGATTCAAACTACTTTGTCATTAGTTCTGTTCACACAAATGTTTAGCTGGGGGGTGGTTTAGGAATAAATAATTGCTTTCCACAGATGAGTAGAAATTCTTTAGATAAAGTTCTCTAGGACTAGAGGATGCTATGGGAATGTTCTTAGACAATAATCCTATAGTTATTTAAAATAGACTGGGAAGGTTCATATATAAAAAAATCTCAGTACAACAGTTCATTATCATCACAATCTCCTTTTTTTTTTTTCTGCAGATGGACTCCAACTGGGAAGTCAACATGATACCTAGCCATCAACCAAACTCAGAGGTACCGTGTTGCAGGAAGATGTACAACCTCAAATTCAAATGACTTATTTCTTAATATTATTCTTAATATTTTAGAGGATTCCTGAATTTAAATGTGGATCCTACCTTATTTAGACAACTTCAAACAGTAAGACTAAACAGTGATCATAATTGTGGACTGTATATACCAAAACATGGATTTGGCTGTAAAATAACCATAACAATGGTGAAAAAACTGAGAATGCACCCACTGTCAATTTCTCAGAGCAATTAGAGATTCAATGTTATTGATTTTTTTCTTTATTTATTTTGTATTTATCAAGGAAAACCGTAAAATGAATTTAAATGCTGATAAGTTAACAATAACTATAAAGAAGATAAAAATCATAAGCATGACTTATCAAGGGTGTTAATGCAAATAAGATTGCTACACATATATTTACTTTGTGTTCAGCTTTCCCTCTGAATTTTTTTTTTCATCCCTGTATATCCTTATTCAAGGTCCCTTCCCCCTCCCACCACATCAGGTCATTTTTTCTTCTCCACAACTCCCCATCCCCTCCCTGGGCAGGGAGCAGACAGTCCTATGGTCCCACTGACCCAATAATGCTTAGATCAGTCTCCACTCCTGGCAAATCGAGTTTTATTCCCCCTCCCTCAAGAGTGAGTCAGGTGTTCCTATAGATCCGAAGGATCAGTCCAGGGTGTTTCTGATCCCAAACTGTTCAGTGGTTGTGGATTGCAGCTTGGGCATGCTTGGCTTTTTTTCTTGTTTGTTTAGAGACCACTAATGAGTGAGTACATCCCCTGCTTATCTTTCTGAGTTTGTGATACCTCACTCAGGAGGATACTCTCCAATTCCATCCATTTGCCTGCAAATTTTAGAATATCATTTTTTCTTTTTTTTTTCTTCCTTCTTTATTTTGTATTTATCAAAAAAAAAAAAACACAGTAAAAAGAATTTAAAATGTGGAAGAGTTAACAATAACTATACAGAGGATAAGAATGATAGGCATGGCTTATCAAGGGAAGAAATACAAATAAGATTGCTACACCTATATTTTCTTTGTGTTCATCTTTCCCTCTGAATTTTTTTT